>JAQMYJ010000008.1:2594906-2610837 GCA_030014305.1 Clarias laeviceps
TATATAAAAGAGTTTTACTGCAAAATGAATTAAATCCAACTTGGCAGTTTTGGGAGGGAAATAATGTTTAAAAAAAAAAAAAAAAGCTGAGAGAATATTTTGGAATTGTTTACTTTTTTTATTACTACTTCTACCATAACATTTCTTTAATACTTGAGTTGAAAGTTGTGCTCGTTCATTTATAAGTGTTAAGTTTAGTTTAATAACTTAAGTTATATACTTTAGATACTATAGATACCTATAAAATGTTCCAGTATTTAACCATTATTTACATGCTTGCTGCTAATTTACAAAACTAAAAATATATTTATATTACCTTACAAATATGTACACGATTTTACAGATTTTACCAAAATAGCAGCTATGGCTTTTAATTTCTTGTTTATCGTTGTGTTGGAAAGAAGGATATTTTCTGCTTTCTATTGCACAGTTACAGTTCTTCACTTCACACTCTCGGATTACTGAGGCAGCGGAGGGCAGGATGGAGTGATCAGACCTGGGGCGGAAGAAGGGTTGATCCGAGAGCTGGTGACTTCTGTATAGGCAGGAGGAGGTACACTGGGGAAGTCAGGCTTCGGCATCAGCTGCAAAATGGAGAAACAAGCAGGTAAGATGTGTGTGGTATTGTAACATGGGATAAATATACATTAGGTATTTAACTCAGTGGTGGGATGGACCTCACCTCGTTATAAGATGGAGGAGGAGGGTATTGCTGTGGCAGGTTGTACTGCGGTTGCGGTGGTCTATCTCGTTGTTCTTGAGCCTGTGGGACTGGCATGATGTAAACAGACGGAGGAGGTTCCAGGGAATGTGCTGATGCTTGTGCCAGCTGTCTCTGATCCTCTCTCGATTTCCAACACTCATAGAAACATCTACAAAAAGCTAGGCAGATTATAATCCCACCAAATGTCGGGATGATGATCCTGCAGCGTAAAAGGAGAAATGCTTAAAATTCTATTCTAAATAAAAAAAATTTAAAAAAGGGACAATGGTAAAATTCATCAAAATAGTATGTTGAATTACATGAACTGAACAAAAACTTGTTGCAATAAAAATTTTGAATTTTTATGCATTGCAATTTGATCTGAAAGGAATTTTTTTTTACAGCATTCATAATCCTTGATTTTTTTTGCACTGCAATTTATTGTGGTTGTATATTTCAAATCAAAATGTAATTCAAGCATTTAAAATTTAATGCGAGATTATCGACCTTACTAAATTACTGTTCAAAAATATATTAAATTGTTAAAAATACCATCTTCATTATTTTTCAACCTCACAAATTCAGGTAGAAAAAAAAATTATAAATCAGGTAGACAACATTTTTCCCCAGACGTATTTTTTGTTTTTCTTCACTGAGCATTTGACAGAAAAAAGCGATGCGACTGGCTTTTTATGGACGCGTCTTTTTTGCTATGTAATGCAGTAATTTACTTTGATGTTTTGGCAAAAATTTGTAAGTTCAAAAATTCTAAAATGAGGATATGTAGCAGATTTCAAATTGAATGTTTTGTTATAGACAATTTTGTGCAGCTGAGGTCAATTATTTGGCAAAATGAGTGAAAGTCTGAAAATGCCATTTATCATGTTTTGCTGCAAAACTGTTTAGATGGAAATGTAAAATGTTTGCTTCTTTTTTTAAAATGCACATCTAATAATAAATGAAATCTAATGATTAAAAAAAAAAAAAAAAAAAAACTTATGTACACACAAAAGGTCAAGTTCCATTCCTAAATAAAAAATATGTACACATAAATGTCTGAGGTTTGCTGTAAATTAATGAAAGGTACACCAAAAGTTTGCTTTTAAATTGTTCAAGTAAATGTCTGAAATTTGATACCTAAGAAAATAAAATAACTGTGTTAGCTTTCATTGTTTTGTAATGCAGCTATGAGAGCAATGTTGCTAACAAGTCAGAGCAGCTGTGTTGTATTTGATTTATTGTTTGTTGTATTTGATTTATTGTTGTACTTATGCTGTCTGCAAAGGGTGAAAGGCATTATCAAAGATTCCTCTCAACCAAATCATGGACTGTTCACTCTGCTACCATCAGGCAGGTGCTACAGGTGCATCAGAGCTCGCAACCAACTGACTGAAAAATGTCTGTTACCGCATTGAACAGCAGATCATGGACTGGTAGCTAACACTGTCACTTTCTGTTTAAATTGCACCATCAATAATTATGCTCATCACTGCACTACTGTATATTCCACCCATATTTATCCTGTATATACTGTACAAATAAGAACTCACACATGTACATATGTATATCTTGTTACTTTTGGGCATGTAATCTTCCAGACATGCTAATCCACTGCAATGTTTGCACAGTTACTGCATTACATTCTATTATACTGTACACCATTTTATACTGTATATTCCACATCTTTATTACCTAATGCACCTTCTGTTTACTATAGAACATTCACTGCAGAATGTTGCACAGTTATACTGTACAAACTATATATATATATATATACATATATATATACACACACACACACACACACACACACACACACATACCATAACTCTATTACCAAAAGCATCTTCTGTTTGCAAAACACATTGTATTTATTTCTTGTAAATAGGCCACTTATGCACTTCTGGTTAGATGCTAACTGCATTTCATTGTACATGTACTGTACACGAAAACGATAAAGTTGAACATAATCTAATCTAATCTAATTTGATTTAAAGGGAACATTTATTTTTCCGCCCAACTTTCTGTTTTAACCCTCATGTAGTGTCCCATACGAAGAAGGTATTTCTTTTAAATCCACTATTTGAGCTGTTTGTTAGAATGATGATTAATATATACAATACAGAATGAAACACAAACACATACTGTAGAAACACTGCCACCTTCAGGGAGTGAAACTGTGAGATAAAGGAAACACGATGCCTCTAAAGTCACCTTTTTATTGGTTTACAGTTCCTGCCAAGAGATATTTTAATGCTCTCACATCAATATGACATTGTAAAGTGTGACTTTAGATAAAGGAGATGAAAAGAAACTTACTGGAATATGCGAAAAATCATGGGTGGGGAATCTAGGAAATTCATCTTATTGCACGACTTCTCTCAGTGGATCTGCTAAGGAAATGAGAATCAGCAGGTTTAGTTAATGAATGGAACAAATTAGTGGCAAGACTTTTACTTTCTGAAGCCGGGGTCTCCACCTCTACACAAAAACGGCTACAACTCTGGAATTATCAAGTAAATCGTGAATTTCTGTGGCAAATTTCTGTACATGATCTTCAGGAAGAGATCGGGGAGGTACGGATTGAGTGAGTGACATCAGAAAACTGGAGACGTCTTTTTGACTCTATGCTCAGTTGCATCCCGCAGGTTTGAAAAATAAAGGACTTCATACTAAGTACTGATTGTTGTAGAGCAATTTCATTTCACAAAAAAACACATTATTCATCATGATTTTCATTACTTTAAAATATGAGAACGTTCTTAAAACATTGAATTTCACTTTTGTCCACCAATGTATTTGATCTGTCCTGCATTACATCACTAATTAAAGATGGTGGCGTGGTATAATGGAAAGGCTAAATTAAGTTCCATGCCTCTTGATCAGACCTAAAATGTCTCACATCAGGTGAGTAGCAATCCTTTTTTTTTTTATCACAGGCTGACTGATATGCCGGGAAATAATACAGGAAGGAACAGCCAGGTTGAAAATTGATGACCTCTCATTAGCTCATAAATGCAGAGCGATCGCCAAGTCACCCTCTCATGTGACATTTTATTGCCCTTTGAGAAATACCAGCCATTGACAAGCCATTGCCAGTCTTGACAAGTCAAAATCAAATCAACTTTACTTAAAAATCTACTTTGTACTGACAAGATCCACAATCACCCCAAACTACTTTCTGCACTGCAAAACAAATGACATCATCAAGTGAAACATTTTTTAATTAAACCTATAATTTCTTGAAATAAGTTTACAACAAAACGTTTTATGCCCGGGTGATGCTGTAACCTCTCGCAGATGGCCGGCGTCACGTGGTTCAGAAGAAACACATGATAGTCTTCGGGCCTCCCGACTGAGTGGTAGTAGTAGCCTTAATGTCGGAGCGCCCTAGTGACGGAGAGGAGTTGGACACGACTAAATTAGGGAGAAAATTGGGGGGAAATCTAAAATTTGGCTTGTTGTAAGATTTGTTTTACAGCTAATTCAATCTAGATCCCAAAATTAAAAACATGAAACTCGCTCTAAGAGTTAAAGTAAATGATAAATGACGGTTTCCTTGGCGGACTGAGAGATCTGCCTCACTTCTAGTTTGATAGCTTAAATCTAAAGATGATCACGTGATTAAACTTTAACCGGAACATGTTTATGAACAATACATCATTTTCAGTTGCCTAAAGCTTAAAAATTCAATGAGCATCTAACATTTAAATATATAACTGATATAGGACTAACACAACACACACTGTAAACACACGTCTTACCTGAAGGGCCGCAGGTGATCAGGTGGTCTCGTCTGGATCGCTACTCAGACGTCTTATTATAAAAAAGGGCACTCTTGGACACACACACACACACACACACACACACACCCCGTAGTGTTTATTACCACGTTGTGCTGGTTAAAGACACAGTGTCTGGATTTGTAATGTCTCCAAGCAGGTTATGTATGTTCCTGATATCAACCTGAATCTGAGTGCTTAGTCCTTCCAGTTTATACACTTAATATAATATATTATACAGGCTGTAAACTTATACAGTCTTTAAAAGGAGCCGTGTGTCAGTTTCTTCACGGTGTCTCCTGACACACGAGGAGAAATGCGATTCTGGTAAAATGTTACAAATTCTTTCCTTTCCATCAGACCCCAGCAACGTTATACAAACGTCACACACCACAAGAGATTCAGTAGAAGTTAGAATAAATAATGCACTACATTTGAAACATGATATACAAAATGTATGTGAACTGAATAAAATTCGACCATGAGAGCAGGTTAATGAAGTATAGAGACTTTATTTACGAAAGTCACCAAGATTGTAACAGGGTTTAAACCCACCACAGCAATGCATTCTGGGAAAGTCCCATTTGAGATGGTTTCCTCATGTGTCCAGGATTTTAAAAAGATTACTAAAGTCGAACCAGAGAGGAGGAAGCATGTCGATTGATTCATTAATTCAATCATATTGATGATATAAAAACATAGACAGTACATTGGTCATGTTATACAGTAAAAGCAGTTTATATGACGCACACCATTCCTCATACTGATTTTCTGAGGTAAATTGTGTTTGATTTTTTCCCATTTAGCTTGTGGTCTCAACTTAGTTTCCACAGAAGAACGCTTTCACTCCATTCAACTGCAGCGCAGTGGTAAAGTTCTCGCTCTATCATCCGAAGATCGTAAGTTCGATTCCCGGGTGATGCTGTAACCTCACGCAGCCGGAGGTCTAGAGAGAGCTGATTGGCCGAGCTCTCTCTGAGGCGAGGGATGAGAGGTACTTCGTGCTCCCACATTAATCACGGCTCTACAGCCAATCAGGGGCGTCCGTGAGCTCACGCACGCGGAAGGAGCGGATAGCGCTGTCCTCCGAGTGTGTTACGCCGCCCACAACGGTGCGTGAGCGAGCAGTTCGAAAAGATGCGGTCGGCTGGCGTCACGTGGTTCGGAGGAAACACGTGATAGTCTTCGGCCCTCCCGAATGAGTGGTAGTAGTAGCATTAATGTGGAAAACCAAATAAATAAATAAATAAATAAATGTGTATAAAAAGTTTCACTACAAAATGAGATAAATCCAGCCTGGCAGTTTTGGGGGAAAAGTATGTTTTTAAAAGAAGCAAGCTGATAGAGAATATTTCGGAATTGTTCACTTTACATTTTGTAAATTCTTTGGTCTTAAAACTTTAACCTGTGGAAGGTTAAAATTCTTGGCACCCCCCACCTTTTAAAATTTGAAGCAAATATGTGGCATAAAGAGTTAGAGAGTAATACATTTATTTATGAAAAAGTTTTTGTTTAAGGCTTTCATTATCATATTCACCGTATGGATCAAATACAAACTGTCTTGATTGATTGATTGATTGATTACATTTGTCTACATCCTTCTTTTTTCTCTCAATTTTTACAATAAAATTTCTTTTATACTTAAGTTAAAATTTGTGCTCTTTCATTTCTAAGTACTAAATTTAGTTGAATAACTTAAAAACACAAAACCTACACAATGTTCCAGGAATAAACATTATTTACATGCTTGCTGCTCATAAACAAAAATATTTACACATCTTACAAATATGTACACGATTTCAGTGCTCAGCCAGACCAAAACAGCAGCTATGGCTTTTAATTTCGGTCATTTGATTATCGTTCTGTTGGAAAGAAGGATATTTTCTGCTTTCTATTGCACAGTTACGGTTCTTCACTTCACACTCTCGGGTTACTGAGGCAGCGGAGGGCAGGATGGAGTGATCAGACCTGGGGTGGAAGAAGGGTTGATCCGAGAGCTGGTGACTTCTGTATAGGCAGGAGGAGGAACACTGGGGAAGTCAGGCTTCGGCATCAGCTGCAAAATGGAGAAACGAGCAGGTAAGATGTGTGTGGTATTGTAACATGGGATAAATATGTGTGTTCACACCAGAAATCAGCAAAGCAGCACAATGTTGTGAGAGTTTATTAATTGTGTGTAAATTAGTCATTAAACTGGACAGCAAAGATGCATTTGAACAGTTCCATAGTGTATGTGGTCTGATGTTCCTACTTGCAAATAAACATAGTTGATAAAAATCACATAAGAATTCTTTGAGTGTAAGTTGAGATCGATGGTCTTGGAACAAACCAAATTTTAAAAGAATCAGCTACTGATTTTAATACACATAGAAACTAATATCTCAATTTCTATATTGCTTACTCAAGGTCTTCACACCTATTGGTAAATTAAATCCAGAGCAACAAAAAAAAAAAGACTGAATTTCATTTCAATACAAAAGCGAGTATAGTTTAGTGTTATGTCTCAGTTCTCAGTAATGGGATGGACCTCACCTCGTTGTAAGCTGGAGGAGGGGGGTATTGCTGTGGCAGGTTGTACTGCGGTGGTCTATGTCGTTGTACTTGAGCCTGTGAAACGGGGATGGTGTAGACGGCTGGAGGAGGTTCCAGAGTACGTGCTGATGCTTGTGCCAGCTGTCTCCGATCCTCTCTCTTTTTCCGACACATAAAGAAACATCTACATAAAATTATGAAGAATACGATCCCAAAGAATATTGGGAAGACGATCCTGCAGAGTAAAAGGAGAAAAAAAAAAACGGTTGGGGTGGTGAAATTTTATTCTTAATTAAAAAAAAAAAAAAAAAAAAAAAGTACATATACAGTAAATATAACAGTGTCAATGCAAAAATATTGACCTCACTAAATTTTGCCCAGGTGGTATTTTTTGCGTCCCTGAGCATATGACAGAAAGAAGCGATGCGACTGGCTCTTTATGGATGCGTCTCATTTTGCTATGTAATGCAGTCATATACTGTAATGTTTTGGCAAAAAAGCACATTCTAAAGAAAAGCTATGTAGGAAATAATCTGTTATAAACTATTTTGTCCAGCTGAGGATGATTATTTGGCAGAACGAATAAATGATTGAAAATGGCATTTATCATGTTTTGCTGTCAAAGGAAAAACACAATGCCTCTAAATTCACCTTTTTATTGTTTTACAGTTCCTGTTATGAGACATTTTAATGTCTCAAACCGACATGACATTGTAAAGTGTGTTTTTTTTTAAGAAGAAGATATATATAAAAAAATTTAAAAAAACACTTACTCAAAAATGCGAAAAAAAGGTGGTGGAGAGAACAGATTAAATAAATCCATCTTTACAGGACGACTTCTCTCAGTTTGTCTGCTGAAGAAATGAAAATTATTATTGACTGTTTCATGGATATTGAAATCACAGCACTGTTGGGTCCTAAAGTCTGATTCCTCAGGAGCTCTGAATGATTTTGTCGTTCCTGGTCTGATCTCATTCTTAAATATTAAGTCTGAAACTCTGGACACATTGGTGGACACAAGGCTTAAGACAACATATGCCATGTGTTTTAGTTCTTACTGCGCATAAAGCAGGTGATGTCACTAATTAGTTCTCTCCTGAAAAATGGCTTAAACTCTAGAATTCTCAAGTTGTTAATTTTTGTGGCAAATTTCTGTAGATGATCTTCAGTAAGAGACTGAGGAGGTACGGATTGAGCGAGTGACATCTTTTTGACTCTATGCTCAGCCGGATCCAGCAGGTTTGAAAAATAAAATACTTCATACTAAGTACTGATTGTTGTAGAGCAGTTCTATTGCACTAAATAACAAATTATTCTTATTATCATGATTTTAAAATATGAGAACGTTCTTAAAACATTGAATTTCACTTTTGTCTCAATGCTTTTGTCCACCACTGTATAACAGCAGTGCGCTCAAATCCAGACATTGGAAACCTCACTATTTGATCTGTCCTGCATTACATCACTAATTAAAGATGGTGGCGTGGTATAATGGAAAGGCTAAATTAAGTTACATTGATCAGACGTAAAATTTCTGAATTTCAAATGAATATCATGTGTTAGTCAGTCAGAATCATGTCAGTAGCATTAATCGCTAAGTCAGTGTCTTATGTGAGATTTTATTGCAATTTAAGAAATTTCTGCAATGCCAAAAAAAATGATAGCAAGTGAAAAAATGTCAAACCTATTTATAATGTCTTTTTAAAAAATTACAACAAAAAAAGATAAGATTATTAAACTGATTCCTAACTCGCCGATTCTGAACCCGAAATTGTAGATAAAAATTCTCTGCCCCCAAAAAAATAGCAAAATTCTCTGCCAATAAAACAAGAAATTTGTGATTAGAATTTTATTAGAAATAAGTTAATAATAATAATAATAATAATAATAATAATAATCTCATATTTGGTTTGTTGTAATTTTATTGTAAGATTTTTTTTTTTTTAGTAATTTTTATTTCCAAGTGTAATTTTTGCAGTGTGTTCCAGGTTTTTACAGCTAATGCACACAAGATCCCAAAGAATTGTATTAGAAAATATTAAACTCTTACTAACAATTTTTATTGTTTTTTTTCTTGCAAGTATTTCTAACAAGAAATATTTCCTTATTTTAAAAAAAAAAAAATCAAAAAATCAAAGATGATCATGTGATTAAACTTTAACCGGAACATGTTTATGTACGTTTACATTCAACTTTTCCAGTTGCCTAAAACCTTTTAAATACAATGAGAATCTGACATTTAAAAATATAATTAATATAGGACTAACAACACAACACACACACTGTAAACACACGCCTTACCTGAAGTGCCGCAGGTGATCAGGTGGTCTCGTCTGGCTCGCTACTCAGACGTTTTATCATAAAAAAGGGCACTCTTGGACACACACACCCCTAAGTGTTTATTACCTTGTTGTGCTGGTTAAAGGCACAGTGTCTACATTTCAGTGTCTCAATCATGTGCTTGTATGTCAACCTGAATCTGAGTGCTTCAGGTCAAACACTTCAGTCTTTAAAGGAGCGGTCTGTCTTTTTTTAAATTTTTTTTTTTTTACACCCTCTCCTGACACATAAAGAGAAATGTGATTCTGGTAAAATGTTTCACATTTTGTTCCTTTCCCTCGGACACTGGCAACTTTATACAAACTACAAACACCCCAAGAAAATCTGTCTAGTAAAGTTATAATAAATAAAGCACTACATTGGAAACAATATATAATACGTATCTCCTTCTTCTTTCGGCTGCTCCGGTTGGGGGTCACCACAATGGACCATTTGCCTCCATCTAATACAAATATAACAGTTATATGAACTGAATAAAATTCAACCATCAGAGCAGATTAGTAAAGTAAAGAGACTTTATTTACGAAAGTGACAGAGATTGTTTACACATAACCCACCACAGCAATGCATTCTGGGAAAGTCCCATTTGGGATTGATCCCTCATGTGTCCAGTATTTAAAGGACTGCTAAAGTCGAAACATAGAGGAGGAAGCATGTCGATTGATACAGAGACTCGACTGATTCAGGTTCATGTGTCTATTAGTTGGTGTTAATAAATATTTAAATTATTTCAGTACTAATTAAAAAGTATTGATGATATTAAAAACAGACAAACGGTGCACTGGTCATTTTATAAAATCAGTTTGTGTGATGTACACAAGAATCAAACATATTATTTAGCATTTACTGTATTTGAACACCACATCATCATCCTTTTGCTATAAAAAAAAATAAATCTGAGCTAAATCATATTTGAGTTTCTCCATTTAGCTTGTGGTCTCGACGTAGTTTCCAGGGAAGAACCCTTCCACCCCATTCAGGACACCCTCACACCAGCCGTCATCGTTCCTCCTTGTCAGGTAGATCACATCTCCTTCCTGAAACCTCAAGTCCCCTGGTTTGGCTGCTTCGTAGCTGTAAAGAGCCACCACTTGATGGGAAAAGAAAACATCAGAACTTTCTACTCAGTTTACTGGAGGTCTACGAAATGTACAACTCCATGACAAATAGTTTCACATATTTAATGTGCTGTTATACCTTTTTCCAAGTACTGTGCAGGAGCTGAAGTGTCGTAGTCCACAGGTGGAGGGAAAGGAGGAATGTCTTCAAACCCATCCATACAGTCCATGGGTGGAGGCGGAGCTGGAATCTCCAGGTCTAAAATTTAAATATATATATGTTGAGGTGATCTGTAATATTTATAATATACAAGTGTGTGGTCACCTGACCCAAAAGCTTGCTGTTCTTACACCAAAGTCATGGCCAACCCCCAAGGATAAAAATGTAAACAGCCCATTGAAATAACATACATGTAGTATAATATAATGTTATCCGGACAAAATATGATCAGTGGAATTATTTTTATTTATTTTACATGACAGAAAGAATATGGCGATGTAAAAGGTGCTTGTTAGACTTGCTTTAGGGAAGAAAATGAAGACTAGTGGTAGAAGTAGGAAAATCACTGCATTTCCGTACTGCCTTTTACACACCTTTGTTAACTTCCCCTCAGTTCAGAAGTGTGAAGCAGCAACGTCACACGACTTAGAATTCACGTCATTAAAGATGTGTGGCAAAGGTAGAGATAACAGCTGTCTATCACCCCAAATGGCATAGAAAAAGGTGATGGACAGAATAATTAAAGCTTTAATTTCCCTCCTATATTTAACATTTACACACTCCTGAAAAGAAAACTGAACTGGCCCACAATGATTTCACCAGCCTTCAGTTTCTTCATTTATTTATCTTCCATTTCTTTTTGCTTTCTCCCTCACATTGTGTGTATATATACTGTATATGTTCTCTCTCTCTTTCTCTATCTTTAATGCTCAAGCTGCCCAAGTTTGGTCCATTTTAATTTAAAGTAAGGCTTATTTTCCCTTTTTTCTTTTAATTTCATCCTTTTCACTTTCCTTTTTTTATATTGTTTTTCTTGCTTCCTTTCAATCGCTCTACTTTACTCTCGTCGAGCTATGAAACTAGTTAATGTTTAGCGAACTTTAGAGGATGTCACATGATCAACCCCACCAGATTTGCCCTTGTTGACCGAGGATGACCTATGACTTAGCAAAGTGAATGATTAAAGGGGATTTAATATTTTGAAATTTTTAGACATTATTAGATATTCAGATGGATCACCAGTGTCTACTTACAAAAATGAGATTTTTATTTTCCTTTTGTGTAATTATTTTTGCTTAAACAAGTCAATTAGACTTTTCCTCTAATATGACCTCAGAGTGATTTTTATTTTTTAAATGTCTAAAGGAATTTGCATGACCCTCCCCAGGTCGCTTCTCAGCTTTACCCACAACTGGGTAAATTTATTTTTAGTTTTGTGTATAATATAGGAACACATTTAGAGCTTTCAGTAGCAACTAATCTATTGTGTGAAATAAATCATGACTGATAGGGAGCTAAACCTCCTGGTCCGTTTCTGTCGGTTTCTTAAGTGCTTTAAAAGACTAGGTTAGCCGCATTCGCAAGCTAGTTAGCTTATGTTCACAGTGTTATGGGTGTGCATATTGCATATATCATCTTCATGCACATAAAACAAAGACTAGACATGATCCCTGTTTAGTTTAAACCAAAATAGACAAACTCTGGGGTTTGTATGGGATTTTCAACCTTCTGTTATAATGATGCTTGCTAACTAGCTTGCTAATACAGGTAGTGTACAGCTGGGAGGGGGGGGGGGGGGGGGGGCAAAAAAACCCCCCCCCCCCCCCCCCCCCCCCCCCCCCCCCCCCCCCCCCCCCCCCCCCCCCCCCCGAAATCACGCCAGGTTTGGTAGCATATTTACTCTTATATTGTTTAAATAAAATTGGGGATTCTAATACAGTGGTGTGAAAAAGTGTTTGCCCCCTAAACCTAATAACTGGTTGGGCCCCTTAGCAGCAACAACTGCAATCAAGTGTTTTCGATAACTTGCAGTGAGTCTATTACAGCACTGTGGAGGAATTTTGGCCCGCTCATCTTTGCAGAATTGCTGTAATTCAGCCACATTGGAGGGTTTTCAAGCGTGAATCGCTTTTTAAGGTCATGCCCCAGCATCTCAATTGGAATTCATGGTTCCATTTATCACGGCAAGTCTTTCAGGTCCTGAAGCAGCAAAACAGCCCCAGACCATCACACTACCACCACCATATTTTACTGTTGGTATGATGCTCTTTTTCTAAAATGCGGTGTTAATTTTACACTACACTCGTGCTTTTACGGGACACACACTTTCTAAAAAGTTTAACTTTTGTCTCGTCAGTCCACAGAGTATTTTCCCAAAAGTCTTGGAGATCATCAAGATGTTTTCTGGCAAAACTGAGACAAGCTTTCATGTTCTTTGTGCTCAGCAGTGATTTTCGTCTTGGAACTCTGCCATGCAAACCACTTTTGCCCCCAGTCTCTTTCTCATGGTGGAGTCATGAACACACACATTAACTGACAAGTGAGACCTGCAGTTCTTTGGATGTTGTTGTGGGATCTTTTGTGAGTTGTTGCTGTGCTCTTGGGGTAATTTTGGTCAGCCCATCACTCCTGGGAAGGTTCTCCACTGTTCCTTTTTTTTTCTATTTGTAGATACTGGCTCTCACTGTGGTTCGCTGCAGTCCCAAAGCTTTATAAATGGTTTTATAACCTTTTCCAGACTGATAGATCTCAAATATTTTCTTTCTCATTTGTTTTTGAATTTCTTTGGATCTCGGCATGATATCTAGCTTTTGAGGATCTTTTGGTCCACTTCACTTTATCAGGCAGGTCCTATTTAAGTGAATTTGTGATTGCGAACAGGTGTGTCAGTAATCAGGCCTGGGTGTGGCTAGAGAAATTGAACTTAGGTTTAATAAACCAGAGGGAAGTTATGTTTTAACAGGGGGGCAAACACTTTTTCACACAGGGCCATGTAGTTTCGGATATTGTTTTTCCTTAATAAAAAAAAAACCTTCCTTTAAAAACTGCACAATGTGTTTACTTATGTTATCTTTGACTAATATTTAAATTTGTTTGATGATCTGAAACATTAAAGTGTGACAAACATGCAAAAAAATAAGGGGGCTTTTTCACACCACTGTAAAAATGAACACTCTTATATTTACATACAATAGATCAGTTACTCCTGAGACAGGTTTGGTTTCCCAGCCATGTCAGAAATGTGTGGGGGTGAGCTGTACTTTGTTCTCCTCTCGTACTTCTGCAAAGGGCACATGGGGGCAGGAGCTCACGACATTAAAACTACAGACACTGAAACATCTCGCTTGGAACAGGAGTGGAACAGAAGGAATTGTAGGGTTATCAGAAGGCCAGCGATGAGCGGGATTTCAACTGGAATAGATACACTTTGCAGAGCTCATGTTGACTTGTTTACATATACAGTCCTCGTGATGACAAGTGGACTCAGGAGAGGTCACAAGGGGAAGTGAACTAAGTTTATTAGAAACAGTACTGAAACACATGCAACGATCACAGCAGGGGGGGGGCAGGCGGGACTTACCCAAGTGCTGCAGGCGAGCAGGAATCCGGCCCAGAGAGCTCGAAGTGGGCGGAGCCAGTGGAGGCGGATATGGAGGGGGCGGGGGGATAATGACTGACAGGCGAGTGCAGAGAAACAGACCGATCGTGTTCAGCACTTATTTATCACATAAACTTTTAAATTGAACATTTTAAAAACTTTAAAACTACTGACTGTTTTTTTTCTCTCATCACTTTCTTTATTTAATTTTATTTTAAAATCCTTTAAATCATTTATTTCTCTTTCCTTCCTTTCTTATCCCTCTATCTTACACTCTATTTTATATTTTTACTTTATTAGTCTAGTCAAAAAAATTTTTCTTTCTTTCCTCCACCCCATTAGACTATTGTGTTTTGTCCTTTTTGACGTTTCTCTGTAACTTTCCATAACTACTCATAAACATTCTTTAAATTACTTTAGACCCTTCATAAAACCATCCATAAAAATCAAGTTATAAAAATTCTTTAAACCCTTTCATCTCCCTGCAGGTGCAGAATATTCTTCAGAGACGGATGAAAGATTAAATGAAAGATCATTTAAAGGATGTATGTTATTGTTTGATAACTGATGCACTGAGCTCGTGATACTTCTGTGTGTAAAAGAAGAAACATGGTGGTGTTGGCACAGATCAAACACCAGCTCCACGATGGCACTATACACACAGTGTTGCAGTAAAGAGCAAAGAGCTAGGAACTAAGGTTTCTGCTTTATCATAACCTAAGGAAGGGTTCAGTGCTCTGTCCTAGGGTGATTCAGACTCTTACGTGATTGACTGTTGGACAGAAAGAGCGAGCGTGTGTGCACCGGGCGAGGGGCGGAGCCTGAGCGGAGCCGTAGAGAGAGAGAGCGGGTGCTGGGGGGGCAACGCCCACGAGAACGCCGAGAACGCCGAGCTGAACAGAGAAACACGTCAGCTTACAGAGAGACACACACACGCAGACACACACACAGACACACACGCAGACACATAGCTGGAATGAAACAATCATCAAGCAGACCGATTAGAGGAGGCTGAGTGGAAATCAAGACATGCTTTTATAATACACAAAATACACACAACACACTGCAAAGCTGCACACACTCATCACACTGATGCACTGCACTCAAACAGGTGTTTCAGGAGGTGTTTTGTACCTTCTCCATTCTCCATTGGGGGAGGAGGAGGAGCGGGAAGATGGAGTCCATCAATGTCTGGAGGAGGAAGGCTGTTCTCTTCAGGCACTGCGGAGTCAAACATCGCCTTAAACACTGTTTATGTACCTAAAAATCACCTTAAACATTATTTAACACCTAAACATCACCTTAAACACTATTTCTGAAGGTAAACATCACCTTAAATGCTATTTTAACAACCGAACATGATCTTAAACGCTATTTTAACACCTGAACATGACCTTAAAAACTATTTTCTTAACCTAAACATCACCTTAAACACTATTTCTGAACGTAAACATCACCTAAAATGCTATTTTAACACCTAAACATCACCTTAAACACTGTTTTAACACCTGAACATCACCTTAAACACTATTTTATCAACTAAACATCACCTTAAACACTATTTTATCAACTAAACATCACCTTAAACACTATTTCTGAACGTAAACATCACCTTAAATGCTATTTTAACACCTAAACGTCACCTTAAACACTGTTTTAACACCTGAACATGACCTTAAAAATATTTTCTTAACCTAAACATCACCTTAAACACTATTTCTGAACCTAAACATCACCTTAAATGCTATTTTAACACCTGAACATGACCTTAAACGCTATTTTAACACCTAAACTTCACCTTAAACGCTATTTTAACACCTAAACATCACCTTAAACACTGTTTTAACACCTAAACATCACCTTAAACACTATTTCTGAACCTAAACATCACCTTAAACGCTATTTTAACACCTAAAC
>JAQMYJ010000008.1:2627579-2640204 GCA_030014305.1 Clarias laeviceps
AATGTAGAAAGAAATAAAAATCAGGAACCATCATGGAGTTAGAAAGTCACCCCAAACTTTTGAACGGTAGTGTAAATATATATATATATAGGTGCATCTTAAAAAAGTTTCAGATTTATTTCAGTAATTCAATTCATAAAGTGAAACTCACATTATGTAGATTCATTACATACTGTACAGACTGATGTATTTCAGGTTTTTAATTATTTTAATTTGAATGATTATGGCTTACTGTTAACGAAAACCCAAATGTCAGTATCTCAGATAATTAGAACATCACTTAAGACCTATACAAAAAAGATTTTTAACACAGAAATGTTGGACTACTGAACATGTACAGCCTCAGATCGGGGCTCCCTTTGCATGAATTACTGTGGCAATGCGGCGATCAGTCTGGCACTGCTGAGGTCTTATGGATTTTCTATGGGGTTTAGGTTGGGTGAGTTTGCTGGTCAATCAAAGACACAGATATTATGGACCTTAAACCAGGTATTAGTACTTTTGGCAGTGTGGACAGGTGCCAAGTCCTGCCAGTAAATGAAGTCAGCACCTCCATAAAGCTGGTCATCAGGGGGAAGCATGAAATGCACTAAAACTTCCTGGTAGATGGCTGTGCTGACCTTGGACCTGATAAAACACAGTGGACCCACACCAGCTCCCCAAACCACCAATGACTGCAAACTTTACACTGGACTTCAAGCAACTTGGATTCTGTGCCTTTCCTCTCCTCCTCCAGACACGGGACCTTGATTTCCAAGTAAAATAGAAAATTTACTTTCATCTGGAAAGAGGACTTTGGCCCACTGAGCAACAGTCCAGTCCTTTTTGTCTTAGCCCAGGTAAGACGCACACACACACACACACACACACACACACACACACACATATATATATATATATATACAGTGGGGAAAATAAGTATTTAGTCAGCCAACAATTGTGTTCACTTCACAATCTCCCACTTAAAGTGGTGCAGTGGTAAAGTGCTGGCCCTGTCACCCGGGGATCGCTGGTTCGAACCCCGGGTGATGCTGTTGCCTCTCACAGCCGGAGGCATAGGGAGAGCTGATTGGCCGAGCTCTCTCAGGGGGGAGGGATGAGAGGTACTTCGCGCTCCCACATTAACGACGGCTCTACAAGCCAATCAAGGCCGTCTGTGAGCTCGCGTAAGCGGAAGGAGCGGATAGCGCTGTTCCTCCGAGTGTGTTACGACGCCCCCAACGGTGACATGGTCGGTGACATCACATGGGTCAGAGGAAACACGTGGGCGGTCTACGGCCCTCCGTACTGAGTGGGAGCCCCCTAGTGACTGGGAGGAATTGGATACGACAAAATTAGGGAAGAAAATCGGGCAAAAATTGGGGGGAAAAAATAAAGTAAGAAAAAAAAAAAAAAAGATGAGAGAGGCCTGTAATTTCCACAGGACCAGGGACGGATTACGGACCGGGCCAGCGGGCCCGCTGCCCAGGGGCCCTTGGGGTGCAGGGGGCCCGTGGGGCCTAATTTAGAGGGCCTACATTCTTTGATCCTCTGCCTACAAGGACCCCTGACCCTATAGGGAGGGTGTTTGGCTGCCATGGGCCCTTGAATTGTGGTGGTTGTGGTTGTGGTGGTGGTGGTTGTGGGATTTCATACACATGGACAATCATGGACACTCATACACACTTGCACTACATATTTATATATCTGGACCATTGCACAAGTCACTTCAATAAGTCACTTTTCATGCATATTTGCACATCCACTGTCACTTTAAATTTTATATATATACTTTTTTTTCTCTTCTATATTTCTATATTTTGTGATATTTTTATTATGCCCTTATTTGTACAGTTTATTTTACTATTTAAACTTATTTTTCTTTAGTATTTCTTTTTATTCATATGTATTCCTTACGTATAAGTTTTTATTTTTATTTTTTAAGGTCACTGGTGGTCGTATAAGCATTTCACTGCATATCGTACTGTCTATGACTGTGTACGTGACAAATAAAATTTTAATTTGAATTAGAATTTTGAATTTGATTTTGAAAAAAGTGAAAACCTTGTGAAAACTTACAGAAAACATTTGACCTCTGTCATTGCCAACAAAGGGTTTATAAAAAAGTATTGAGATGAAATTTTGTTATTGACCAAATACTTATTTCCCATCATAATTTGCAAATTAATTCATTAAAAATCCTACAATGTGATTTTCTGGATTTTTTATTTTTATTTTGTCTCTCATAGGTGAGGTATAAATATGATGAAAATTACAGACCTCTCAGTGAAGTCGGTTTCTTGCTGCCCAACACAAGACCTGTTCATGACGGTCACACATCATGATTTTTACCAACAAAGAAATGTTGAAACCAATGTTGATACCGAGGTTCTGTAATGTACTGTAGACTACTTTTCACATACAGTATTTTATATGCACATGATGTGGTGGCGCCCCCTAGTGGAGTTTTTTTTTTAACTACAGGGGTTGCAGGGTTTTTGTGTTTCCTGTCAACTTTTAACAGTCAGTACAGAACTGTGAAGTTTGGGTGGTTTACAGTTCTGCACTACTGAACAGAAGGTTATGAGTTTAAATCCCATAATGTAAAAAGAGACACATTTAGGCCCTTGAACAAATCTAAATCCGAAATTGAGCAAGGATTTTTTTTTTTTAGATGACTGCACCTTAACGAACCTAAACTCTATTTTGGAACAAAAACACATTCAGGCCCTTCAACAAACATAAATCCTCACTTTTGGATGAAATAATTAAGAAGTAATAATATCAGACCATTTTATTCATACAAAACACTCACTCTCTCTCTCTCTCTCTCTCTCTCTCTCTCTCTTTTATTTATTAATTTATTTATTTTCCATTCTTCCAGAAGTGCATTTGTGAGGTCAGACACTGATGCTGGACGAGAAGGCCTGGCTCACAGTCTCCGCACTAATTCATCCCAAATGTCTTCTTTAGGGTTGAGGTCAGGACTCTGTGCAGGACAGTCAAGTTCTTCCACACCAAACTCACTCAGGCATGTCTTTATGGATCTTGCTTTGTGCACTGGTGTGCAGTCATGTTGGAAGAGGAAGGGGACGTCCCCAAACTGTTCCCACAAAGTTGGGAGCGTGAAATTGTCCAAAATATCCAAAGAAGTTCCTTTTCGGAACCCAACTCCTGAAAAACAACCCCACACCAGTTCCAGCATGAAATGGCTGCACAAGGACCACGTTCAAGGTTCATGAAATGAAAGCAAAGTCCATAATGACATGGATGAGAGAGTTTGGACGAGCAAGAAGTTTTAAAAATGTATTTATATATATTTTTTGCTAAAGTTTTTGTAAGTAATAAATGATATTCCTATATACAGTAAGTGTAAGTGTACTTTAAACCAAGAGCTTCCTGAGTAAAATAATTCCCTAAGGCCTCTTTAAGATCAATGCATACATTTAATTTAATGTACAATAATGCAACTATGAACCTTCCTCATAAACATTTATTAAAGATACAGTTAAAAGTTGCTTAGTATTTTTACTTGGTTTTAGTTATGACATTTTAGAGTAACCTCTTTTATTCTTAAGTGGCCAGTCTGTTAGCCTTACAACTACAATATCTAAATAATAACCATACAAACTTTAATAACTCAATAATAATAACTTAATAATAATCTCCACCACCACCATAGTTTAAACAAAGGATAAGAAACACACCCAGGAAGTTTCCAACCGAATCCCACTGTGAGAAGAAAATGTATGTAAAAAAAATAGATGATCTGCACATTGCTTTCCATTTCTTTGCGGTCAATCCTGACTAAACTCTTCCACTATAATTTTTTATCCATTGTTTAAACAATGAACAAATTCGTCAAGAAGAAAAAAAAAAAAAAAAAACACATTTATTGGACGCTATCCCAGGGCTTTAGTTCTGAGATTAGTTCACAAACGAATCGAACAGATACGAAGAAGAGAAACAGAGCAGTAAACCCGGCGTAGCACTGGAGGATGAAGCGGAGTCCAAACAGAGACTCGGGGTCAAGTAAGCTGCGCCTTCGCCCGAGCTCCGTAAACACCCCCAGTCTGATCTCAGCAGCCTTTCTGCCTTGGATCCAGCAGTAGTACGTCCCTTTGTCCTCCGTTCTCACGGGTCTGAAGTGAAGATGGTGACCTAGATCTATAAACACACGCTGGTTTGTATCCACTCCGTACATGTGCTGAGAGAGATAAAGCGGAGTGGAGCCTCTATCCCACGCCACTGCGTGCTCGGGTCTCGCTTTAGGGCACGACAGGATGAGATCGGTGTTTGATGGCTGGTTATGGTAGTAGACCGGAACTCCAGGAGAAGCTTGATTGCCGTATCCGAGGAACTCGAGCAGAGCTTGTCGCTGTGGATTGACTGGAGGTTTTGGAGGGCAGACAGATTTGCAGGGTCTGACGCTGAGCTCGGCCCCGTAACCCGTACCACTCAGCCCGAAGCGCAGAGGAACCGCAGAGGAACCACACGAGATGACGTTTTTGACCTGATGAAGATAGCGCACTTGTAAATAATCACTCTTGACATAGCAGAGGCCGACTCGGACCTGCTCACCTCGTACGTCGCACCGGTCACACACGGACCACGGCCAGTAGCTGGTAAACACCTGAAACTGCTGGTTCGGGTTGGACTCGAGTTCCTGTGGTTCGGCTGGTTTGTCCAAGGTCTTGGGAAAGAGAATATTTATAGTAACCTGGACGTCCACATCATATCCGTAGAAGTACTGGCCCGATGCCGTGCCGCAGACGTAATGCCCGGAGTCGCTGTGCTGCGCCCGGAAGATGAGCAGGCTGAATAAACGGATGGAAAAGCGCTCACGCAGGTTTACTTCACTTCCAACTTTAGATGAATCCGTTATCGCAGTGCCCGAGAAGTCGGTCAGGACCCTGGCGCTGTTGGGACTCAGGTGCTTCTGATAGTACCACACCACTGAAAGAACGTCTGCTGGTTTACAGTGACACGGCAGCTCCACGGTCATGTCAGCCATGGACGCTGCGTTATCGAACACCAGGAACGCAGGACACGATCGGGAGGTAAAGATGTCCTCCTTGTCCTCAGGAGCTTGATAGGCGCTGAGAAGGAGAGGACACAGGGACAGGAACAAGACTGCAGGAGACATAGTCATGTCAAAACTCACTACTTTGCTGTATGGAGGAGTGTTTTGATTTGAAGTGACAGTTGGGTGTCGGTTAACCGTCACAGGACAGCAGTTTAAATCATTGCAGCAGTTATTTAGATGGAATGCTGGTGAAACTGGAGCTGATATACAGGAGAAATACAGACATGATGCAAATCATATAAAATAAAAACATATTTCTATAATTATTTTAATGAAATCAATTGTTGATATTAAATATTTATGCACTGATTGAACCTGCATCCAGACATTTTCATTTGTTTAATTGTAAATTATTAAAATTATTTGATTATAAACATTTAGTTTACTTTTATCTACCCCACATGCATTGCAAAAAATAATAAAATTAAGAAGAAAAAGTAGAAATGTATTAAACAAAGTAAACATATAAAGTAAATATAATTATTTTAATTAAATTTATTTTAATATAAAATATTTTTGCACTCATTAAACCTGCATCTAAAGATTTAAATTTGTTTAACTATAAATGAATTCAAATATTTTAATATGAACATGTATTTTTTTTTCCCCACCCCACATGCATTGCAAGTTTTACCCCAAAAAGCTATTATTATTATTAGAGGTGCTTGCGAAGCGAAGCATTGCTATTATTACCTCACAGGCTTATTATTCTTCTTCCGTACAAAAGTTTGGCATGTAACTAGCACCGTACCGTTTGTCGTAAACCCATGAATAAGGTGTCAAATCGTGTGACTTATTCAAGAATGGGGTGCTATGACCTTTTTAAGAGGTCGGCGGTACATTGTCCCTGCAGGGGGCAATTAACTGCCCCAAAAAGTTCCATTGATTTAACATTGAGACCAGCTTTGACGGATTGTAGCGATGAGCAAGAATTTTGTAGAAAGATAACATTTACCACATTTGTATAGGTTTGCAAGCTGTGTCAGAACATACCCCGCAAGAAGGTATAAGTTATACCCCTGGGGCGTAAGAGCCACCCCAATTTGCCCCATTGACATATAATGGGGAATTTGGTGCATGACTAATCCCGTAGTGTTTGTCATAGACCCATGAAAGAGGTGTCATATCGTGCGTCTCATTCGTAAATGGGGGGCTACATGGCTTTTCTAAGGGGTGGGTGGGAAATTGCCCCAGCAGGGGGCAATTAACATATAATGGTAACTTCCATAGGAATTTTGAAAGGGAACCTAACTGTGGATCCCACTGTCGTAGAGACGGGGAGGTGGGTTCATTTAACTCAGGCAACAAACAGGCTTTCGCATTTATCATGATGCTCATAAACCACGCACCCTAATTATATTAGCCTGTTGCTATCATGATGCTAACTATATTATCATGTTGCTAGCATGATGCTAACTATATTTTCATGTTGCTAGCATGATGCTAACTATATTAGCATTTTGCTAATAACATGATAAGCATGTTGCTAGCGTGATGCTACTGTTATTAGCATGTCACTAACATGATGCTAGTGTGATTAGCATGTTGATAGCATGTTGCTAACAATATTAGCAGGTTGCTAGCATGATGCTAACTATATTATCATGTTGCTAGCATGATGCTAACTATGTTAGCATTTTGCTAATAACATGATTAGCATGTTGCTAGCGTGATGCTACTGTTATTAGCATGTCACTAACATGATGCTAGTGTGATTAGCATGTTGATAGCATGTTGCTAACAATATTAGCAGGTTGCTAGCATGATGCTAACATGATTAGCGTGTTGCTAGCAACATCATTAGAATGTTGCTAACATGATGCTAGAGTGATTAGCATGTTGCTAGCATGACTCCAATGTTTTGCCACGGCAAGCCCCACTCACATTTTCTTCAGAAAATTTCCCTATCTAGTTATTATTATTATTATTATTATTATTATATAATTAAAAAAGTTATTAAAAAATAAAACACATTCATCTGATTATTTTAATGGAATATTTATGCACTGATTACTACACCTGAATCTAGACGTTTGATTTGTTTAATTCAAGTTTAGCCCAAATATCAGGAAATAAGTTGAATTTATTTAATAATTTACATTTAAAATTAAATTATAGTTGTATTAGGTTACTAGCTTTATTTGTGTTTTTATTTTTTGTTTGTGTGTCTGCTGGTTGTAAAAATGGTGCATGAAAAAACACTGTCACAGGACCATAATTAACTTTTTTATTTTATTTTTTGTTAATTCATATTATATTTAGCATTTCCACAAATTCCATACATTGCCATCAAAGCCATGACACTCCCCGTCACACCAGTCCCATCATCCTGCTCAGTCTGTGTCTCACACACTGCAGATTGTTCCTTCTCACTCTCAGGAACATCGCCGAGGTGAAGATTAGCCTCCAGCAAGTTGGAGAAGAGACGCTCACATGCTCTTCTCTCCTCTCCACTCAGCAGGGACACGCCGAGGCTGAAGCGGCCTGTTAATGAAAGCTCCTGCAGCACTTCGATCACGGCCTCCTTGTCCTCGGGCCTGAAACACTCACAGAGGACCATCAGGAACTCGCCCAGGAGCCCGAAGCCCACCTCAGTGTGGAACATCTCCCTCAGGTTCTCTCCACCCAGCCTGAGCAGGAGAGCGTACTTCTTCACCGAGCTGCCCTTAAACATGCGCCAGGCTCGACTGAACTCTGACGCGCTGCGAGGCTGCACTTCACACAGCACACACTGGAACAACAACAACAATATAATCCTTTAATTTCAAAATGTATAGTATATAACAGATAATTACATTCCAAAAAAATACAAGAGCATGTGATACCAGGTTTCAGTATAATATCAGAACAGTAAATGTGATATTGTGACATATTTGATTAGGATAAATCACATTGTAATAAACATGTGACCTGCTGTGGGTCGGTGCCGGTGTGGTTCAGTTCCTTGTTTTCTGTACTGATCGGGTTCCAGGGCTGCTTCCGTGGTGCGTTTTTGTCTTTTTTATCTAAAGGCTTCAGGTGAGATGCTTGTACAATGTCACTGAAACATAACAACACACAGCAGTAGCGTTAATTAATAATCAGTGTTTAAATTGAAACCCTGAAAAATCGAGCGGCACAAATACATCCTGAGAACACGGCGTAGGTCAATGACGACCTGAAAAATATACAATGTGCTTATACAGTATGGAAGCCTTGCCGGTTCATTTGGGTTTTTGGATATGTCAGGTAGAACAAAAGTTATCATTTTGTTCATATCAAAATATCACTTTTATAACGTGGAAATTTTACCACTACAGGAATATGGGAATGATTTTGCAAAAATGTACAGTAGAATGCACAAAATGAGAACAATTTTTTTTTTGCTTAATCAAACCACCGAAAACAACCAGAAAAACACCTGATCATGTGTTTCTGTGCTATTTCTTTGCCTATGTGACCCACTTTTAATTTTTTGCTCTGTAATATTTGGGTAGTTGGTTAAAATTCTGTTTATTATGTTGCCTAGGTTATGCTGATATAATGGACATCACTCTACACTGCACAAACCTTAGCCCTATGCAAAAAAAATGTCAGCTTTATTACAGACCATAGAGAATAAATTATTTTAACTGGACACTTTATTTGTCCAGCGAATTTCCCTCTGGGTTTAATAAAGTTCTTTGAATCTTGAATCTTATTTTTTTAACAAAAGAGCACTAGGAAAAGATTAGACTTAATTGTCCAAGATTAGGTGGTTGACAGATATGTAGGCGTGACATTTAATGTTTTAGTTAGTTAGTTAGTGAGTTAGTTAGTTGAGTGTGTAGTTAGTTAAGCAGGCAGCTTTTTTTGTATTTTTAACCTATTCCCTGCCTCTCTATGAAGCCCCGCCCCCAGGATCTAAGTTAAGTGTCTATGAAATGACTGACAGGAGTCTCATCCAATCAAAAGCAAGCATTCTGTTAGTTAGTTGAGTAATTGGTTAGTTAGTTAGTTGTTTTGTTTTTTTAACCTAATCCCTGCCTAATCTATAAAATGACTGACTGGTCACATCCAATAAAAACAAGATTTCTATACCAGAACTTTAGTAAATTAGTTAGTTGGTTAGTTAGTTAGTTAGTTTTGTATTTTAACCTAATCCCTGCCCATGTCTATGAAGCCCCGCCCCCAGGATCTACATTCGTCCCTTGAGTGTCTATCAAATGACTGACAGGAGTCATATCCAATCAGAAGCAAGCATTACGAACCAGAACTCAGTTTCAATAAATAGGGTTTATTAGCAACTTTTCCCTAAGGCTATGGTTTATTTAATTGTTTTGATGATGTTGTCAATATCCTGAAATTTATGTAAGAGATAATATTTATATATATATATATATATATATATATATATATATATATAAAAAAACACACACACACACACACACACACACACACACACAAATATATTAATATTATTTTTTTATATTAAAAAACACACATTTAAGAGAAGACTAATAAAAACCCCACAGGTATTATTAAATTATTTATTATTACACATGTACTGCGCCTTTAATTATCAATAATAATGATACTAATAATAATAATAATAATAATAAATATTATAATAAAACTAAAAAGTATCTTTACCGAAACTCCTCATAAGAGGCGACTTTCTGCTGAATGGCGCGGAATTTCGCCTCGTTTTCTCTCCGGTATTTTCTATCCGCCTCCACGGCGCGGCTCAGCTCCTTCTGCAGCGCGGAGAAATCAATAACAGCACATTTCTCCATGTCCCCGGCGGTTTAATTCGGATTTCTGTACCTAGTTCAGGTTAAACCGGGGCTAATCAACTAGCCTGTACCCACCGCACGCGCTGGTGTGTTTACGCTTACTGGTCACCATGGCAACACACAGAGTCGCCATTTTGGATTCGACTAACATTTAGATGGAATTTTTCCTTGTATTATTTTAATAGTGAATTATGTTCTCAGTTTTAATACTGTTTTTAAACCCATAGTCGTTATCACGCGATGCTTCTTCATTTAATGATAGCTATTTTAAAATCATATTAGTCTGTTGTTTTACAGTCACGTGGGCAGGAGAGCCTATACATGGTACAAACAGTGTTTTGGCGCCCCCTAGTGCTGACATTAAAATTCCAATGTATTATGATTAATAATGTATGTTTATTATTCATTCAAGACAAAACAACAGTTCTGTTTTTTTATTGTCATTTGATAAATTAACCAGTTAAACACAAAAACGTTAAGATTCAACGTCAAGTTCAGAGTTTAAGTATAGAGAATATATTCAGATGTATAATTAGTGTGCATACTTCTAAATATGCAGTAATCTTCCAAAATATTATTTCTGTATACTTTTGTTTTTCAGCTGTTAGTCAATAATAATAATAATAATAGTAATAATAATAATAATGAGATGAAGAAGAAGATGAATCTTATATACAGTACATAGTATAAATATTGTTTTGGCACCCCTTAGTGCTGGCATTAAAACTCCTTTTTTTTTCTTTCTTTTTTTTTTAAACCTTCTTATTTACAGTATATGAACAAAAGTATTTGCCCAAACCTGATAATATTTAATTTGTGTTTCAATCAAGCCCCTTATCCCCACTGAAGGGCAATCTTAATCCCTCAGTATGGGACATCTTGGACAATGCTTCTGTCCCTGGAGTGTATAATGTATGATTTACATTGTATGTTTATTATTATTTCAAGACAAAACAACAAATTTGTTTATTTGTTTCCATTTTTATTGTAATTTGATAAATTAACCAGTTAAACATAAAAGTGTCCTTAGGCAGCACGGTGGTTTAGTGGTTAGCACTGCAGGGTACTTGGTTCAATTCCCATCTGTGTATGGAGTTTGTGGAGTTTGCAGGTTCTCCCTGTACTTGGTGGGTTTCGCCTGGGTGTTCCTTCCAAAAACACGCAGATTATGTTAATTGGAGGTCCTACCGTGGTGGTACAATGGAAATAATTACAACAGTAATCAATGGCCTCCACTGTCCCTAGTTGGACTCCAAAGGTTCCTAGATGGATGGATGGATATAGAGAATAAGTGTGCATACTTCTACATAATACAATAATCTCCCAAAATGTTTTTTTTTTCATTTAATCCGTTCATTTTGACTGTGTGAATGGCAGCCTAGTCAGAGATTCAACTTTCCATTTTCTCCTCCCAGTAGTAACGTGTTCCTCTCGTTCCCTCTCTATAAATGGGTTTGATATTAGATTGAATAAACAGAGCAGTTGATGACGTCTGAAGCAGCTCGTCAGTGGGTTCCAGCAGCACTGAGGCAGTTTGGTGATAAAGGCTTTTGTTCAAGGGCACAGCAGCTGAGAGATGGACACGATGACAGCGGCATCAGCGTCGCTTCTGAGTTTGATTAAAATCTGCACGTTTCGGAGGATTTAAATGAATTACGTTGTGAAAAGATGAGGAAAGTTCCACAGTGACTGTTTCTCTGCAGACTGTTGAGATGAGGACGGTGCGCTTGGCCTGGGAACGGTACAAACTGCAAACAAAATGCGCAACTATTCTTTTTATTTAGCCTGTTAATTATTAGCTTTTATATGAAAGTTAATTCCACTCACTGTTTAGAGAATGTAGTTTATTTTAAAATCAAACCACCAGGAAATGTCAGCGCTGAGCAATATAGATCAAATCACATGACTCCAACCTAATACTGAATACTTTAACTCTTAGATATGTCTTAAATGCCAGAAATCTAAATTGTAGTGACTTGTCTATTACAAAAATATTCGATAGGCAAATATTGATCCTAACCTTTTTATACAATACAATAACACGCATATCTTATGTAAATGAAGAGCCTGTATCACTGGGTGTCCCACTTGGTTGCCCCCCCCCCCCCCACTAGCTTTCCATTTGACACAATTGAACCCCCAAATTGTTCTAAAGCAGATTAAGTGGAATTTATTATTAAGAGGAGAAACTTGATTTCCTGGACTGTCCACCATCTCCATGGTTTATTCTCCTCACCTTTTCACTCCATAGTACCAGTAAGGCTTTAAAACTACCTTCACCCATGTTAATGGCACCAGCTGTCGGTCACCAGTTGCAGAAGGATATGTTGAGGTCTTGCTGATGTGCTAGATATATTAAGGACTCGAGCTGAGACCTCGTATCTACGAGCACATCATAGCCAAATATCTATATTTTATATATTTATACACACGGTATCCTCAAAAATTTAACATCATTTCATAGTCTCACTCAAATCATTTGAATCATTAAAATATATAAATATATACAGTGGGGCAAAAAAGTATTTAGTCAGCCACCAACTTCAACCTCTTCTGGATCATCCAAATGCTCTCCAGCAAACTTCAGACGGGACTGGACATGTACTGGTTTAAGCAGGGAGACACGTCTGGCACTGCAGGATTTGAGTCCCTGGCGGCGCAGTGTGTTACTGATGGTAGCCTGTGTTACTTTGGTCCCAGCTCTCTGCAGGTCATTCACTAGGTCCCCTCGTGTGGTTCTGGGATTTTTGCTCACAGTTCTTGTGATCTTTTTGACCCCACGGGGTGAGATCTTGCGTGGAGCCCC
>JAQMYJ010000008.1:2642823-2653021 GCA_030014305.1 Clarias laeviceps
ACCTATTGCAGATTCAGTTTTCCCAGCCTGGTGCAGGTCTACAATTTTGTTTCTGGTGTCCTTTGACAGCTCTTTGGCCTTGGTGGAGTTTGCAGTGTGACTGTTTGAGGTTGTGGACAGGTGTCTTTTATACTGATAAGTTCAAACAGATGCAGTTTAATGTTTTAGTTTTTCTACCAGGGAGATGAATCGAGCATGCCAGTGATAATGTGCTGTTGAACCTTATTATTGTTTTCTATTGGGCTACTGTATGTGAAAGGACTGGTCTTTATCACCCACTCTTCCTATAAACCTAGAGGAACTCGAGGAGAGAATGTTGAATGATTTGTGAAATCAATTAAATCCATGTCCAATTAAATATGTTGTAATTTTAATAAATAATTCTCAACATGAAGCCCATTTAACTTTGTTTGCCTAGGACATGTAGTTACTCAGACGTACATATTTTAATATTATGGCCATGATATCCAGCACATCACTTCCTCCCTCATGTGATATTCCTTAATTATGACTTCGACCACACTGCAGTTTTTGTCCCAGATAACTTCTGCAAATCTATACTCCCCGGTTTTCACTTTCTAAACTCCGAATCAATCACATTTTTTAAAATACTAAAACAAAAGTACACCCTTCAGTAAGATTTCTTAAATTTTGTTGAGGTTAGGGTTCAGTTAATCAGGTAAATACTGGTTAAACTCTTCCAAAACCTCAAACGTCTTCCAAATTCTAATTAGCAGTTTTTGCCATTTACACACAAACACAGACACTTGGATGGACTTTCAATATTTTATTGAAAAGAAAAGCAAGCCGAGTGAGCGCTCAGGCGATGCTCCCGGCGTTTGAAGCAATCCTGGGCCACAGATCTGCGCACTCCTTGGCTACAGGTCCTGTGATGGCTGAACCTAAAAATATCAGTGAAAAGTTAGCAATGATATACTTTTACACTCAAGTCATAAATTTCAGTTAGACACTCGGGTTGCGTTTGTTCCATCACCGATTGAGATTGAACAGTACAGTGACAAACTGACATCTCACCCAAAATCGATGGGCTTCAAATCGGGTTAAAACTAAAGGTGTTCCATCACGGATTGAGATTGAACAGTACGGAATGTAACACTGCCATCTCACCCAAGAGCAATGGGGTTCACTATTTCCTTCCACGACAACTCACTCGGCCACTACAGAGACCAAGCGAGTGCTTTAGAGAAGGACATCTGTGTGTGGAAGGCATCATGAACTCACCTTTCATTTCACCTTTGTTGTTTACTATGACCCCCGCATTGTCTTCGAAATACAGGAACACACCATCTTTTCGCCGGTACGACTTCCGCTGTCGTATCACCACCGCAGGATGCACTGGAACATGGAGACAGGGACAAGAGTGAACATTGTGCATCTCGTCTGCACTACGGTCTTTTGCTTTTCAGGTCAAACCCAATGCGCAGGATTTTAATTCCAGAATAAAATCTTAAGCATTAACACCTTCATAGACAATGTATATCAGGGAAAAGTAATTGCGCTGTGTCAACTAGCATTTAAAGTGAGAGGAAGGGGTTTAATTCACTACAAATCACTTACTGAAATAAAAGGCATAAAGCCATTAACCTATAGAATAAAACTATACAAGAAGCTTGTAAGTTTAAACCCCTAACAATAAAGACTGGTTAAGTCAAAAAGCTGCAGTTGTTAAAACTTAACATCTGCACATTTTTTTTTTCAAACTTGATCATCCAAAAGACACATGAAAATCATGTGTACACTTGTGAAACTCACACTTATTGGAATCATGTGTACACTTCTCAGAAAGCTCACAGCTATTGGAATTTTTAATGAAACATTTAAAGTTCAGAAATGTTTTCTCCACTACGTGGACTTGCTTTATCATCAGTAAACCCATGTACTGTTTTATTTCATTCTGCAGAAATGTCAAAGTATATAGATACATTTGCCTCATCACCCTCTTCCATGATGAATGTGATAAAAGCACTAACCTGTCTGAGTGCGATTAGTGTACATATAATAATTGACCGTTCAGACCAGTAGCTATCAAATCAACTTTGCACAAGACTTTCATATCTCGCCATATTTCCCGACGCTAAAGAATTTGCAGCATTTGAGGCCAACGCAACTGTGAGTACATTAATATACAACATGGCTGAGACAAAAACAGTGCTGCACTATAAACTTGGCTGTAAATGGTTTGAGAAAAGGTTTTTCACCAAGCAGCAGCATGACAGATTTATCACCTATATACAGGTGAACTCTGTTTACAAACACGATATGTGACCTAGCCTACAAAAAACACGCTCAAGCCGAATCTTTCCAAAATGGATGAGCCTGAAGTGGAAAGCTGCAGAGAGTACGATGGTTATGTGCACACACCACACTCACGTGTCTCCACTTCAAGCCACTCCATTTGCAACCACACATGAAGGATTTTGTGATTGGACAACTTGTTATACTTGATACGTTTTAAACCCATTATGCATGTTAAGCAAATGAGTCGCTTTGTGTTCAGTCACTTAAATCAACATTTATTTCAAATGCACTCACTCAATCTCTATAAGGTTTGTATGGTAAAAGGTCACAGGAGGCCTGATGGGTACATCCGGGACAGGGTGCCAGGCCACAGACACGTACTTGCTTACACACTACAGGCAATTTGGAGATGCCAATTAGTCTACCATGCAAGGTTTTCACTTCATATACAATTGCGTTTTTTTTTTTTTTGGTCTACGAAAGCAGACACTCGTTATCATGAACAAAATTCTGCAGGAAGGAACTTTGTCTGAAAGAAGAAAAGCAGCAAAAAAATTGTGTATTATCTGAAAATCTGAAAACTTTAGAATTGTCGGAAAGTCCGTCTTGGTACAACACTCTCCACAAAAACGGAGCCACATGATAAACAATCTATAAAATGACAGAACACTTCCCATTTTCTCCCTTCATTTCATAGAACCCAAGCCTAACCAGTGCTGATGGAGTGCTGTGGGTTGCCATGGATGCACTAAGTGATGCTGTGTGTGTAAGCACTCAGATGAGACGTACCCTTCTTCCTGAGCTCTGGCTTGCCTTTCTTCACAGTGGCCATGACCATGTCACCCACACCTGCGGCAGGAAGCCTGTTCAGTCTGCCCTTGATGCCTTTAACGGAGATGATGTACAGGTTCTTGGCACCTGATAAGAAGAAAAAAAATAATAATATAAAAATAAAATAAAAAAATCACCACTACATTAGTCACCAGAGGTACAGGACAGATTTAAACACTGGAGGTGTAACAGGTTAAAACTAAAGATGTTCCATCACGGATTGAGATTGAACAGTACAGAATGTAACACTGCCATCTCACCCAAGAGCAATGGGGTTCACTATTTCCTTCCACGACAACTCACTCAGCCACTGAGCAGACAAAGCAAGTGCTTTAAAGAAGGAGCTCAAAAATTATCGATATTTTTATACATTTACAAAAAAAAACAAGAAAAACTGAGCCTTATTTCCTCAACTCTGATGTGATCAACTGCACATTACTGCAGGGGGAGGAAAAAAAGACAACAGGGATTTCTGATAACCCTAGATTTCCCAACCCATCCCATACAGAACCCTTATCCTGAGGAACCTATACCTTAAACCTGTTCATGGAGTTCCCAATCTTGGTCCTACAGAACCATGGGTTCCCAACACTAGTCCTGAAGATTTCCCCAATCTAAGTTCAGGAGAACTGCAGATTTCCCAAACCAACATTCTTGATAAACCTAAGTTACCCAGAAAACATTTCCCAACTCTTGTTACAAAGAACCCCTAAACCCTTACAAAGAGATCCCAGATTTATCATTCTTGGTTTTGCAGGACCCTGGGCTCCCAATCCTGTTTTTGTAAGAGAACCCAATACACTACAACGTTGAGCTGTGAATCAAATTCAACTGTGAACAAACTCCAATTTTAGACCACTGGGTTCCTAGGCATCTTTAGTCATGGAGAGAGAGAGAGGGGGGGGGAAAACAAAAACCAAAAAAAAAAAAAAAAACCGGTCACCCAACTGTAGTACTGGAGAACAGCATCTTCTTCATCCTCTCCTACCATCAATAATCATGTGTAATTCATGTTTAGATTCTAGGATCAAAATCACAATTTTACCCTTGAATGAGAAGTTCTGGTTAAAGTAACCGGTGACAGGTTGCGTTACCTGTGTTGTCGGCGCAGTTGATGACCGCTCCCACTGGGAGACCCAGTGAGATGCGGAACTTGGCTCCAGAAGAACCACCACGTCCTGAAAGAAACATATCAAGTCAAGCAGGCTTGTCATTTCAACTGTATACAGTTCAGTACATACGAATGAAACATTCCACCAGGACCAAAGTGCTACAAACATACAAATTTAAACATAAACCAATCTAAATAGCTAACTAAGACATCAGCTTAGTTAATTAGACAAAATAAGTAAGTGCTATACAAAAGACAGCCAAAAAAACTACATAAAATTCAAGTACAAACGTGCAAACAAGAGGAACAGCATGCAATATTTTATGCAGGAAATGTGAATTGTGAACACTATTCTCGAAATACTTCACTTCTGATTAAAACTATCACATTAGAAGCAAACCACAAAGCAACAGGGTCACATTGTGTGTGTGTGTGTGGATTTATAAGTGTTTATATTCAGTCATGATCTATACTCACATCATAAAACCAACCACACCGAGTCTCCTCCTATCCGACATGAGCTTCTTTATAACCCATAATGTCAACATTTCCTGAATAAAGTGTTTTTCTATATAAAAGCTGTACAAGTTATTTACTACAGCTTTAATTAATTATAGCTTGGACTAATTACAGCTAGTTTTGGACATGCTAGCTTCCCCGCGCGAGAAGCTAGCAAGCTAAAACACTCTTGATTTTTTTTCTTAACAGATAAAACACTTTTTTCAATCAATATCCACCAACATACAAACAATAACATATTTTGAAGCGATATCCATCCAAAGTACACGTTTAAACGCGTCCATTTGTAAGGATTAACTCAGATTCAGAGTTAGATCTTTACCTCTCTTTGACATCGCTGCCGGAAGGGTAAGAGGAAGAAGGGAGAAAGGAACGCTGGGAAATAGCGTCGCGCGCACCACAGAAATCGGCACTTCCGGTTTGAACGCGACCGTTTCGCCCGAGAGGACCCTGTGTGTGGGCGCCGCGTTCGCCTGATTAAAAATCAACCAAACTTATACAACTATGTATTAATATAATAAATATTAATCATTCACAGTGTATCTTTCCTCATTATTCTGCACTGTAAACATGTTTAAAAAATAAAATCTGATTTAAAAGTTTATTAACAAAGTAAAAAATAAAAAACGGCTATGCATTACATGTAAAAAATCTACCTCAGCATCAGTGCTTTGCCAGCTATGAGAGGAAAATAATGATAATAATCAGTACAATAAATACCTTAAATATGAATTAATTCATACAACTCATTAATAATAGATTTAAAAATTCACAGACACGTCTTGTAACTATGTCAACCTACGCAGCGTTCAAGTGTTCATGTAGATTAGAATTATACAGAATAATACAGTGGTATGAATTTTCGCCTTAAGAATTGAAATCTTGCAAGAAATTTGCCTCGGCATAATTTTTTCATAATTCACTTCATTTACATGTCTTGTAAAGGTTTGATTGTTATTTGAGAACTCCGTATGGCGAGGTTTTTATTAATAATTTTATTAATATATTTTTTATTATCTTTTAAACTATGGATCCTGAATGCTGCCAAACGTGTCTAAATATAAATTTTATATTTAAGGCTTCAGATTTACCCATTTCACTGTTGTGGGATAATAAGGAAATCAATCATTTTAACTGCAGTCACTGAGTCGCTAAATTGGCCCTGAATGCTAACATTGCTAATAAAAAAAAGTATTAGTTTCCATTGAATTAAGACTATACTATTAACACCTTACTAACCGATTACTATTTTGTCATTCATTGATAGTCATATTAGTGCTAACATTCATTCATTCATCATCAATATCGCTTTATCTTTTTATTGGGTCACAGGGGGCCTGAAGCCTATCCCAGGAGACTGGATGGGGTGCCAATCCATCTCAGTGTACATGCACACAAACACACACTACATGCAGTTTGGGAACACCAGTTGACCTAACCCAATCCAATTAACCGGAGTACCCGGAAGAAACCCCATCAAGCACGGGGAGAGGACGCAAATCCCATGCACACACAGTGGGAATCGAACCTGGACCCTTGAGGTGTGAGGCCACAGTGCCAAATTCTACGCCACCGAGCCGCCTAGCGTTAACATAATTCTCACTATAGTTAACATAATTCTCACTATTTTCTTGATGTGTTCTAGCTACATTAAAAATGACTAAGGAAATCTCTGTCCGGTAGAATGTCAAATAAAATTATATTTATGCTAAACGATGTTGAATTTCTACAGTAAAGTTTGACAGTACTGTAGGTCCTAGGACCTTATCGTACAGTAGATTTAAAGTACTTGATGTGTAAAAACAAAATGCACAAAAACATTTGCAAAAAATTAATTCAGGACCTATAATGAAGACAGAAGTTTTTGGAGATGTCTTCAGAAATTAGACTAGCACTAGACTAGGATTTGCCAACTGTCTAAAGGCAAAAAAAGGGAATTAGGAACTTTTTAATGTTAGATACATATTAAAGTTAGTTAGCGATATGTGGTGCTGTACAGGGTAAATGTAAAAAATGAAACGAAAACAGAAGGTCGGAAAGTTGAGTAATAAAGTGCTGTTTTATTTATACTTTTAAAGAAATGAATTCATACAAGTCATGAAAATGTAAGTGGCTCTTTGTAAAGTACACTACGTTTTTTCTTTTACACAGAACAAAACTTTCCAGTTTTCACATGCTCGTCACTGTAACTGTTAACCTTTAACATAAAGTGGGCGTGGCTAATCATTTCCCCATGCCATCATTTGAGTGGCCACTTCTGACAGACCTAGCTAACTAGCGAGTGAAGAGTATAAGAACCTCGGAGATGTTTCACACAGGTCCAATCAGTGACTCTGGTGTTCATCTGACTGTTCTCGCATATTTGTTTTTAATAAAATACTCAAGGTATAATTAAAACATGTTTTAGCGTGTCACACCATATGTCCCTGGAGTGTGAATATAAGACGTATCCCAGGATGCAGTCAGTGAAGTAATGCTTGCGACCGGATGTCTTGGGGTCTGGAGGGGGTGGACGAGGTCGGCGTTGGCACTCGGTACAGCGCAGGTTGTGTTTCTCCAGGCCGTGGATGCTCAAGCCATCATGGGATAGCATCCAACCTGGGCAAGCGCTCTCGCTCTCTCTGCCTCTCTCTCTCCATCTCATGCTCCTCCATCTGCTTGAACACTTCTTCGTCTGGCCGCTGCCGCTGTTCGCATGTGGCGTGTGGGTGCGTTTGCCAGGTCCCGTCTCTGTAGGTACAGAAACAGACAGTCGATTCGTCCACCTCCACTCGCTCTCCAGCCGGAATGATGCGGTTCCCTGCAAAGCAGTTTGGACCTTCAAGAAAGAGAAACGAACATGCTGTTGAAAGAAACGCAAGAACAAAATGCGCTGCTCCTCAGCAGACATCTGGAGATTCTAACTGGAAAATGTGTACCAGGTTACTTTTCTACTTTAACTCAGGACGATGCTTTTACAAGCACATAGTTCATCAAGTCTAGAAAGGATTCTAAAACCAGTTATGTCATGTCTACACTGTTTAAAATTAATCAACACCTTCTGACCAATCAGAATCCAGGATTCTGCGACATGCTGGAGTATAAATGTAAAGAGCCTGGCGCTGACTTTACTTATAAGAGATCATTATAAACACACACACACACACACACACACAATCTGTTCCTCTCATGCTGTCATCAGCGCTGCCCCCTTGGCCCTCCAATCTCCCAGCAGGCCGTGCTCCAGTTTCTATTTACAGAGAGGAAGGCTGTTAGTAAGCAGTTCATCGAACGGCAACATTGCATCACCGTTTTTCCACTGCGTCACCATGACACGTAAACAACAAACACAACATCGGATACATCGACCAGACCCGAGTGACAAGGCAAGACAGAGTCACAGAGGACGGTGACGGAGAGACGGACGGACAGATGGAAAGATGGATTCACAGGATCACAGACTGACAAAGAGAGACAGAGAAAGAGACCAAGACAGACAGAAAGATAGACAGAGGCATCAGACTGAGGATCAGACAGACGAACAGACTGATAGACAGAAAAGCAGACAGAGATAAAAAAAACAGTGAATGATAGAGAGAGAACAGACAAACCTTATTGTGTGTGTGTGTGTGTGTGTGTGTGTGTGTGTTTCTCACCGCTCTTACACACAGGGCAGCAGTGTTTGGGTTCGTATGTAGGGTTTACACAGTGTAGAGCCGGACAGTCTGAAATGCTGCAGTACACTTCACCACTGGGCTCGCAGCGACAACGCTCACACCTAGACAACTAACACACACACACACACACACACACACACACAGGGGCATTAAAGAGTTTAAACTTAGGAGGTTAATCTGAACAGTTGAACTATCACACACACACACACACACACACACACACAGGAGCATAAAGACTTTCATTTAAGAAGATAACCTGAATAATTCAATCACACACACACACACACACACACACAAGGGGTATTAAAGACCTTAATTTAAGAGGCTCATCTGAATAGTTCAATTATCATGCGCGCACAGAAACACACACACACACACACACACACACAGGGGCATTAAACACTTTGACTTCATTTGAATGTTGAAACTATCACACACACATACAGGGGCATTAAAGACTTCCACGCAAGAGGATCATCTGAACACACACACACACACACACACACACACTTTTATCCAGGACATCATCCAGGCTCGTGCCAGACTCGACACTCACCCTGAACTCCTCGAACAGCCGGTATGTTCTGCCTCTGTACACACACACCTTGCTGATGGCCTCACACACCGGGCAGCACGCCTTGTACCTGATGCGCGTGCACCGCGGGTGTATGCGCGGGCACTTGGGGCGCACGCACACCGGTCCGTCCTCCGTGCAGGTGCACGGGCACGTGGCGCGCCCCGGGTAATAAACCTCGCCGATGTTATACACGAAGCCGTGATCGTCGATGCACCATTTGCCCCGGTAATCTCCGAACTCGTAGTCCAGGTCTGATTTGGAGTTGGAGTTGGAGGAGGAGGAGGAAGATGAAGATGATGAGGAGAACTCGGAGGCGGCGTGGAGGAGAGCAGCGCACAGGAGCGCGAGACACAGACAGCGCGCGAGAGAGCGCATGGTTTTACTATTCACACTCACTGACAGCACACAGCTTTGCACGCTCTCTTGCAAGGCACTGGAGGGTGAGGTGTGTGTGTGTGTGTGTGTGTGGGCGTGTGTGTGTGTGTTCTCCATGTGACCAAAAGCACAGTGCATGTAACTAAAGAAGCTACTGTAAAACACCATTACATCTATCTATCTATCTATCTATCTATCTATCTATCTAGTGGTCTGTTTTCATTTCCAGAATTAATGGCACCCTGCTAGCCAAAGAGCTGTCCATCCATTTGTCCCTGTTCGCTCTCTCTCTCTCTCTCACTCTCTCTCTCTCAGGGCCACTTAATTAGATAGACTATGCTATTTAAACCATGCTCAGTTGGTACTAAGGGATCCAAAGTGTGCCAAGAAAATCTCCCCCACACCACCACCAGCACCCTGAACCACTGATACAAGGCCGGATGGATCCATCCTTTCTTGTTGTTTCCGCCAAATTCTGACCCAACTATCTGTAGCAGAAATCGAGACTCGTCGGACCAGGCGTTTTGACCGTGTCTACATGTCTGAGTGTGCTGAGTTACTTCCATGTGATTGGCTGATTAGATACTTAACTACTTATATACTGTAGATGTTAACATGGGAAATCGAATTGAAAGGGTGTACCTAATGAAGTGACCAGTGAGTTTCTTTCTTTCTTATCAATCTGTCATTGATTCATTTAATAGTTCATCTATCTATCTATCTACAGTTAGATATACTGTATGTGTATAGACACACACACACATACTGTACACATATATATATACAGTATATCTACACTACTGTTCAAAAGTTTGGGGTGACTTTCTAACTCCATGATGGTTCCTGATTTTTATTTCTTTCTACATTGTA
>JAQMYJ010000008.1:2653121-2669992 GCA_030014305.1 Clarias laeviceps
GTATATATATATATATATATATATATATATATATATATAGAGAGAGAGAGAGAGAGAGAGAGAGAGAGAGTCATTTTCAGAATAAATGGCATGCTGCAAAACACAGAGCGAATAAAATAATCAAATAAAATAAGCTTTTTTCTTTAAATGTAAGTGACATTTTAAACAGTATTTGTTCTCAAAATGCTGTTGACAAACACTGACACTCTAAAACCAATTGCAATCTAAATTTAAAACATTCACAGTGTTATATGCTATTTAAATTTTATACTGTATGTACATTAAATGAATGAGAAGGATGTTGTATTGAATGTGGCTGTGTATAGGATAAGTTTAATGTAAAGAGACTGGGTGAAGTATGGACAGAGGAGGCTCAGGTGATGTTCCTGTTTGTCCAGCAGAGGGCACTAGATATTCTAAAATCCATTCAACAGCATTTTGTAGAAACACAAGAAAGACAAAAACAAATTGATTAAAATTTTAATTGTTTTATAAGCAAGGTAAATAGAGGTGACTGTACTGTCTGGGGAACAGACAGGATTATGTGGTTCTCCCTAAAGCAGCTTTTGAGCAGATGAGGGTTTGATGCATTATCACTGCACATTAAGGTCAAATAGACAATACGTTACTTGGATCTAGACTTGGATCCCTAAAGGATCATTATATTTGATCCACCATTGAACATTTAATGAGAGGTTGTAGTGTGTTTACCAAGATGAGGTGATTATACAGCTGTAAGCTCACTCACTCATAGTTTATACAACTTTATTCTGTATACAGGGTCACAGGGGCCTGGAGCCTATGCCAGGATAGACACACACTTACTCGCTCACTCACACACTATGGGCAATTTGGGAATGCAAATTAATCTAACCTTCATGTCTTCGGACTGTGGGTGGACACAAGCGTATCCAGAGGAAACTCACCAAACAAGGAGAACATGCAAACTCCATGCACACAGACCCCAAGGCGTGAATTGAACCCAAACCCTGGAGGTGCAAGGCCACAGTGTTAACCTTTAAGCCACTATGCCACCATACAGTAGGTGTAAGCTGTTTCTCCATTTTTGTTTGTCTAAAATTAAAAGAAACTAATTGCAGGTAGGAGACAAAGTTATGATTGGGCAACTCACCTAAATCAAATACGGCTTTCTCACAAATCACAGCCATGTAAACAGAAACAATCTGAGTAGGTGCAAATTACAGTAGGCTCTATACCATGAGCCTCTCTCTCTCTCTCTCCAGTGGTGACGTGGGTGTGGGTCAGAACCTCGGCTGTGATTAGAATGCAAGGAAGAGAGTCATTGCTGCAAATTGAAAAAGATATTGATTCTCATTACTGGTGTTCTTTTCTGGTTAAGCAGTTGGAGCTGAGGGTAGGACAGGCACGAGACACACAAACACACAGAGGCAAGACGGGTGGAGAACAGATGAGTACCCTGAGGCAGACAAGCGTGGAGGAGAAGGTGGAGAAGGTGGAGAATTTCTTACGTCTCAGATGGAGATAATTCCTTCCAAGTGCAATATATGTGAATTCAGTCATGACTCACGTGCTGTGCCTTTCTATTAGTGCAGTACGGGATTTTATTGTTTTTACGTAGTTTCCCCAATAAATAATTTTATTTAATTTAATATTTAAAAAAAAAAAACCTCCCCTTTGTCTAATTTATGACTTTTTGATTACTCTTTTGAAACAACGGAAAGCAACTGCAATCAAGACAAAGCAAATTTCCCTCAGGGATTAATAAAGTTCTTCGTATCTTGAATCTTGCCACCTTTACAGGTGCGAAGTTATTACTCCGACGTCACACTCTGTCAGGGACACATCAGAAAGTCTTTCTGAGACATGAAACAACTCAAATTATGATTTCAGGGCGCTCTGCTAAACTGTCCATTCCCCGCTAGCTACATCATTAGCATGGCGAAATAATATAAAACTAATAAATAATAATAATCATTGCATTTACATTATTTGTATTACATTTCATTTAAGATTTCTTTTTTCAAATAGTATTATTAAAAATGATGGCACCCTAGTTGTTAGCATTGGCTTCACAAGCCAAAGGGTGTGGGCGTAGTTAGCGGTGCTAATAAAATCTATAGTAACACTCTGTGTTAATCTGTTCAGTGTATTGGTGACGATACACCACTAATATTGTATGCCCAATCATTAGCTTTCAATAAATCCATTCTGTGTGATTCATACTGGAGAGAGAGAGAGAGAGAGAGAGAGCGCTAGCATTGTTGTTTGCTCATTGTTCGTTGCTATGATTGTTACACAGCTAATAGAGGACTGATTAGCATGCAGGGACGAGGAAGGCAAACACATGTCTCCCATGGTGGATAGGAACCTGCCAACCACACACACACACACACACACACACAAAATCAAGCTGTTTTATAAATCTGTATAACATACAGTATCTAACCATCTACTGTATCTACAGTACATCTATAAGATCAAAATCAAATATTAATATAATCATGCTTATTTACTCGACATAAAGCGCAATTCATGTGGGAATTCCAATTTGAGGTTTTGTTTTCTTTGTTTCTTCCCAGTCACAGGTTGGAAATTCTGAGTTATTATTATGATTATGATTATGATTATTATTATTATTCACCTGTGAATGTGGCTTCCTGCAAAGTTCCTGGAGCTTCATGCAAAAATCCTGCCGAGAAACACCAGGTGAAACACTGTTACTTCTATGAGTGGCGTTCAAGTCAAACTGGGATTTGCACCGAACCGATTGAAATTTACAGAAGACTTCAAGCACAGTACGGTGATGAGACTCGCTGCCACAGTAAAACATTTGAACAGTGCAGACATTTGAAAGAAGTCTGTACGTCTGTGAACGATGATCCCGGAGCCCACTGCAGTCTTGTCACCAACTTGTAGAAGATGTGTTTGTCTGTGGGAACTGGACACACAATCATTTACCAACACCACTTGCACAATACAGGAACTCGGCTGAGAGTTATCGCCACATCCCTGTACAGTCCTGACCTCACTCCAAGACATTTCTACATGTTTGGGCCATTAAAGGAGTTCCTGGGAGGCCAGTGTTTGAGACGTGAAGAAAACTTTCTACCTTGATGGTGTCCATGCACTAGTGAAACACTGGGATAAGTGCATTAGCGAAGCAGGGGATTATCCAGATTGGATGGTCCGCTGTGGCAAACCCTTGACAGGAGCAGTCGAACAATCTACAACAGCAAAGATTAGCACAAATATGAAATATGGCAACAGTTTCTGAAAAATGGCTAATTAAACTTAGCTCCACCCCCAGTTAATGACCTAGCCATTATTATAGGCTATGAAAGGTATTATTTTTAATTATAATGCATAATTTTTTCAGATGCAGAGAAAGTCCATCCCAGGAGACTTAGGGGAGGAGGCGGGGTTCATGCTGGACGGGGAGCCAATCCATCACAGGGCAAACACAGACACACTTGCACACTACGGGCAATTAGGGAACGCCAATTAGCATAATCTGTATATCTTTGGACTGTGTGAATCGAACCGTCAACCCTGGAAGTGCTAACTACTACGCCACTGTGACAGGTACTTAATTATGAAAGGTGCATAATTTTCCAGATGCAAAGGTCAAGTCCAGTATTATTTAAATGACTTATGAGAAGCTGTTGCTGTCAGAATAAGGCTTGTTGTTTCACCTGTTTGTTGTTTCACCTGTTAAATTATGTTTGAGTGAAATATGCTGTATAACCCTGTATTATTATCATTATTATGATTAAATATATAATACCAATAATGTAATATTATTAAATACTGGATTGTTGGAGGGAACCCACCAAGCACAGAGGAAACATGCAAACACTTTACACTTCCAGGGTCAGTTAACTGCAATTATAACCTAATTAACCCAATCTGTGGGAGGAAACCGCAGTACCCGGAGGAAACCCACCAAGCCAAACTACAGAGCCGATGTGGGAATCGAACCCTCCAGGCAGCTGAGGCTCAAGGTTGCTGGTTTGGGGATCTGAGGATCTGGGTTCGAGCTCTGCCGTTGCCTCACCATGCAGTGCCGGTCTCAAGCCCAGAGGAAATGGGAGGGTTGCGTCAGGAAGGGCATCCGGTGTAAAATCTGTGCCAGGTTGTTGTGCGCATTGATGGTCCACTGAGGTGACCCCTCGACGGGAGCAGCCGAAATTATTATTTGAGTGAAAATTGCTGTATTATTATCATCATTATTATTATTAAATATGTAATACAACGTAATCTAATCCTCATATCTTTGAATTGTTGGAGGAAACCCACCAAGCACGGAGAGAACATGCAAACTCCATATAGCGTAGTGGCTCACAACAACAACAACAACAACAACAACATGAGAAACTGATCCCGGCAGAATATGGCTTGTGTTTTCACCTGTTTGCGTACAGTGTTAAATGATGGTTTGAGTGAAAATTGTTGTATCATTCTTTAGTAGATTAGATTAGATTCAATTTCATTGTCATTTTACAAAGTACATGTAGTACAGAGCCAAAGAAATTCAATTCAATTCAATTCAATTTTATTTGTTAATTTGTCATTGTCGCATGCAGAAATGCAGTTAGCATCTAACTAGAAGTGCATTAGTGGCCTATTTACAATAAATAACAATGTGTTAAACAAACAGAATAGGGGTAGTATATAGTAATGTGCAATATAACTGTACAACATTGTGCATTATTATTATAACTATAATAAAAACATTTATTATTATGATTATGATGATGATAATGACTATGATGATTATTATTATGATTATGATGATGATTCTGATGACACAGGCAGTTGTGCTGTGCGCCAATGGGATCTCGGGGCCGCTCTGTCTCCGCTCCGCTCCGTTCCCGCCTCCTCTCTGCGCTCCGGCTCTGCGCTCTGCTCTTCTTCTTTCTCTCCGCAACACGTCGCGTTTTGTTCTTCATCACAGGACTCTTTCTCTCTTTTTTTTCTCCCTTCCTTTCTCTTCTCCTCCCCCTTTTTTTTCCTTTTCTTTTTTTTTTCCTCCTCCCCCCCACCACCCCTCACCTCCCCCCCCCCCGGTACATGGCGCAGAGGAGCCGCGCGAGCCGGTCGCCTCGTGTCCGTCCGTCACCGGGCGCCGCGGATTTGGATGTAACCGCGCGAGAGGGGGAAAACCAGCGGCGGTAAGACCGGGCGGAGAGGCGCGCGCCACCGAACCCCTTATCCGTAGAGCCATCCTTACATTAAATCATCCCTCCACCCAAAGTGCATCATCCCTCTCTCCATCCCTCCATCTCTTCATCTTTCTCTCTCTCTCTCGGTCCATGTCGCGCGATGCCGCACGCGGATGCCGTTCCCGTTACCGGAGGAGCTAGGCGCCACTTATGGAACCTGGGGGTCAAAATTTTAGGAAGAAAAGAAAGAAGACATCACCTTTTGATTTTATTCCCTTTCATTTCCCCTCTCATCTGCCTTCTGATTGATTGATTGATTAATTAATTAATTAATTGATCTCCCTCGTGCATGTGCTTCCTTTTTTTTTTAAAACAAACAAACAAACAAACAAATTATTTATTTATTCATCACCATTTCTTTACACCTCCTCTAGATTCATTTAAGCTTTCTTTCCCTCCTCATTCAGCTTAATACTGGAGCAAAGTGTGTATGTATATATATATATGTGTGTGTGTATGTGAGAGACAGAGTGAGTGAGTGAGAGAGAGAGAGAGAGAGAGAGAGAGAGCTCCACACTTGTTGTGATATTCATTGCATGTAAAGAAGGTAGATATAAACCCAGTGAGGGCGAAGCATCTCTCCGTTATTTAAGCCTCCCTCCTCCACCCCCAACCCCACCCCCCCGATTTCACACCAGCGTTTCGTTCCTGCGGAGCGCGGTGTTTAACATTTATAACACATCACAGAGAACGAGACGGGCTCACAGCCCTCGTGCACACACACACAGGTATCGCAGCACATGCAGATTTCAGATCATCCTCATCATATCATCATATCATTAAAGTCCCTGTAAGCAGTTTTGATTATACAGTAGATGTCGTGTTTGATTAAAGGCACGCTGCTGTCTATCTGAGCTGCTTCAGGTCGTAGAAAAAGGGGCAGAGCACCAGCCCCGGAGAGGCTTGTCCAGATTTCTTCCTTAATCAGTAATCGTACAAACGCAACCATAAGGTTCCCGGTGCGTCCGCCTCCTTCCCCCTCCTTCCGCTCCAACCTGTCCCGTTTTTTTCATTCGGTCCGCTCCCCTCCGTTCTCCAATATTTACTTTCTGTACGTGAAGAGGACAGGGGGTCCCCCCGTCGTGCAATGTAGCAGCATGGGCACGTTTGACCGCGGCGTGCAGATGCTGCTGAGCACGGTGGGCGCGTTCGCCGCGTTCAGCCTCATGACGATCGCCGTGGGCACAGACTACTGGCTGTACTCGCGAGGGGTCTGCAAGATCAAGACGACCAATGAGAACGAGACCAGCAAGAAGAACGAGGAGGTCATGACCCACTCGGGCCTGTGGAGGACATGCTGCTTGGAGGGTAAGGGGCTTGACTTGTCTCTGTTGTTTTTTTTTTTTTGTTGTCTCTTTCACGGTGGTTTCGGTGGTTCTGCTTGTCCATCACATTTCCAGCAAGGTTTTTTCTGCTTTTATACATCAGATTCATCTCATCTATTCATGTTCTTGATTACCGACTGATCTATCTATCCGTTATGTCACTTACATGCCATGGATATGAGTACATGTCTTTTCTGTATGTACCAAAGATGGAGTCGTAACGTTGTATCGAGTTTGAAATAAGAGCTGCGGAGAGACGCACCATGAAAACTCACCTCTCACGTCACCTTTCTAACTTTTTTTTTATTCCCACTTCACACGTTATCATCTCCCCGTCTTCACCCTAATACACCTGACCTCAAACTACAGCCCTAATTTTCCTAAATCCTCTGACAAACTTTATGCATGGATTATACAGGACAAATCAAGCCACACTTAAACCTATTGCCGTCCATTTTAATAGAAACATCTGCACATCTGCACATCTATGTGGCAACAGCGCAATGCATAAACAGGTCAGGAGCTTCAGTTACAATATGTTGACAGGAAACACCACAATTTTTGAGACTTTAACCCATATCATGGATGTCGCAACCATATCGGCTTCCACTCGTGTCAGCCAGTAACAGGACACAGGATCTTGGGCGCAGACTGACCCAAACTGGACTTTGGATAAAAGACCCCGTGTCCAGTTTGTGTGATTCTTTGCCTTTCAGATTCCTGGTTCTGCTATGGTCTTTGCATGGTGTCACTTTGCACCCTTCTGTATAAACGCATCCCAGGAGATCAGTTTCTGTAATACTCTAACCAGCCCATCTGGTACTAATAACAACACCCCGGCTAAAGTAACACAGGACACCCTTTTTTCCCCATTCCCCAATTTTTTGGATGTAAAAATTACCAGAAGCTCTTCACCTCTATCTGCATTATTTTAGGCCTTGTGCTGCTACCAAATGTCTGGCTAAATGAGCAGGTGTTCAGGTGTTCCTATTAAAATGGACAGTAAGTGTATATATTAAACAGGAGAACTCCTTTTTGTTATAAAATGGAGTTCTCCGTTACCTCAAACAGTATCTCAAAAGCTTGTGATCAAAAATGTGCCTGTAAGAATTTAAGAACTTTATTACAATGTGAAAAAGTGTGTGTGTACTGTGTGTGTGTGTGTGTGTGTGTGTGTGTGTGCACACTCTAAATCAGAAGCGTCTGTCAGACTGATTCTTCAGAAGCATTGACACTTCGAACTGAATTTTTGGAGACAAGTTTATAAGAGTTCGGATTAAAGCAGATCATTTGGGGAAGAGAGTTGTGTGTGGCAATTAGAGGTGTGTTGGAGCGTCATGATCACCAAACAGTCCTGAACGTCTCACACACACGATCAGAGCTGACAGACCCGAGCTGTCACACATTCAACTTCCTGTCAAGTTTTACAACAAGTCTTTAATGTTGGAAGTAACTCTTATTTCTTTTAATATTGTTATGACTGAAATGATATTAGCATTTTTCCCCATATAAACATGGTATTTATTAGAGCGGACTGTTCAGTAGTTTAGTATGCAGGTGGGATTTAGCCGTAGATTAAGTATCTATTAGAGCGGACTGTTCAGTAGTTTAGTTCCCAGGGTGGGATTTAGCCGTGAATTTAGGTTTTTTTGGGGGGGTTAGATTTAACCATAATGGATTTGCAATAATGGATTATAAAAATTTCACTTTTTCTCTTATAAGATTCCACTAAAGCAAGCACAAGTTTATTACCCTTACTTCCAGACAACTTCTCATTTCAAGCTTTAAATGATGTTTTATTGCTTCATTTTAGGAACAGTTGTTTAAGAAAAGTATCTGCCCATAAAACAAGTCTATTTCAAGTCTTAAATAACCTAAAAATAAATGTAATAATGCTTAGAAATTTGTTTAAAATTATATATCTGGTTTGTTGTAATCTCACAATAAATAATTAATTAACACACACCATCCACTTCATTAGGTACACCTGGCTAGTACTGGGTTGGACCCACTTTGACCTTCGGAACTGCCTTAATTCTTCATGGTATATATTCAACAAAAAGGGAATTTGGTCCATCATATTGGTCGCATCACGAAGTCGCTACAGATTTGTCGGCTGCACGTCCATGATGCGAAACTCTTGTTCCATCACATCTCAAACGTGCTCTAATGGACTGAGATCTGGTGACTCTGGAGGCCATTCGAGTCCAGTGAACTCATTGTCACGATCAAGAAACCAGTTTGAGATGATTCCAGATTCCAGCTTTGTGACATGGAACAATACTCAGGTAGAAAAGCACGCTTAGTTGGTACTAAGGGGCCCAAAGTGTGCCAAGACAATCTCCTCACACCATTACACCACCACCACCAGCCTGCACCACTGAAACAAGGCAGAATGGAGACCAGGCGACATTTTTCCAACCTTCTATTGTACAGTTTTGTTGAGGCCGTGTGAACTGTAGCCTCAGTTTCCTGTTCTTAGTTGACACCCTGTGTTCTCTTCTGCTGCTGTAGAACATCTGCTTTAATGTTAGATGTGTGGTGCGTTCAGAGATGCTCTTTTGCATCTCTCAGGTGTAACGAGATGCTATTTGAGTTACTGTTGCCTTACTATCAGCTCGAACCAGTCTGGCCGTTCTCCTCTGAACTCAACTGGCACCAACAAGGCATTTTCACCCAGAGAACTGCCCTCCAGCATGGTGGTGTAGTGGTTAGCACTGCCGGCTTTGTACCTCCAGGGTCTGGGCTCAATTCCCGGGCCAGGTTCGATTCACGCCTCTGTGTGCATGGAGTTTGCATGTTCTCCTCCGGGTACAACGGTTTCCTCTAACAATCCAAAGGCTCATTGGTGTTCCCAAAAGTGTGTGAGTGTATGTGTGCGCCCTGCGATGGATTGGCACCCTATCCAGGTGTACTCCTGGGATCAGTCTCCTGGGACAGGCTCCAGGCCCCCCGCGACCCTGAATACAGGATTAATCAGTATAGATAATGAGTGAGTGAGTGAGACTGAGAGAGAACTGACCTCACTGGGTTTTTTTCTCCTTTTCATTCCATTCTCGATAAACCATATAAAAAATCCCAACAAGTCAGCAGTCTGTGAAAGACTCAGACCAGTCCGTCTGGTACCAACACCCATGCCACGTTCCAGTCACCTTCCTTCATCATTCTGATGCTCGGTTAGAACTTCAGCAGATCGTCTTGAGTGAATTGAGTTACTGCCAGGTGATATGCAGTATATACCGTATATAAAATGTTTAACTATATTTACGCACTAAGAAGTCATTGTTTGTAGTGTAATTGGATGATATTCATAAACTACATCTGCTCGGCGTCGTTCTTTACACTTGACCGCAAAACCCACTGAATTATTGGATGTGCCTTCTGCTGTATACTGTATATTAGTTATTACTTACATCACCGATGATGTACAGTTGTTGACTTTGGCCACATCTGCGAGCGCGTCCTGAACATCTGCTCAAGTTTTGCTGTCCATCTGTCAGACGGAGGCTTAAAGGACGCAGTGTTCAAGGCGACGTGACTTCTGGTTTAGTAGTGCAGCAGGAGCAAATGTTTCATTACCGCCGTCTGGACGGTTTGCGACACACCTCTGATACTGAAAGTTTCTAAAAATATTTATCACTCAGGAGGATTAGCAGAGTTCAATCAATATTCACACACACACGCCATATTTTGTAGATTTTTTTCTGTAAATGTTTTCTTCCCCAGTCTCGTACTGTATCTGCCTTTAAACAAGAAATTCTCTTCCGTTCGACACATATTGTATCTGTCAGACAGTTGTAAAGTATCGTAGTGTTTATTTTTTTCCCGCCGTATCATATCGCTCACCCGTAATTAGACCCTCCTGCAGCGCATCGGTCATGTGCGAGTTCCTCAGAGCTCCCTGAAGCGAGCGAGTTGTAAATCACTGAGCCCGGCTCAGACGCTGAGCTGCTGGAGGTGGAGCAGATTTACAGCGAGTGTGTTAGCGTAATCTTTCCCCGGAGCGGTCCGGACCCGATCGGGACGAGAGCTGCGAGACTGCAGTGGAATTAACGGCGCTGCAAATATTTACATCAGATCAGCTCCTGCATTATTGTGTGTGTGTGTGTCTGTGTTTGATGAAAAGATCACCAATCACCCGTTGATGTACCACCATAAACATACGTTCATCTGAAAGTCTGCTTATCATTGTACACTGTATGCGTGTGTGTGTGTGTGTGTGTGTGAGAGAGATAAATCTCCTGACAGATACACCGTATAGTCAGACCTTAACGAGATGCAGTGTAATAAACTTTCATTATAGAATCGCCGCAACAATTTATTATCATATGAGGTCGAGATTATATTTAAAACAATGTTCCATGTTCACCTGAAGCACAGGATTTCAATCGGGCCACGCGTTGTCATTCCACGTGAATGATTTCTGGCTCGCAGCTCAGAAACTGTTGAAAGCACAGACTCGGGACTCTCAATCAAGCTGACACGCGTCTTTGTAAGCGGGAGAGGATGTTTATTCATGCTGAAAGACAAACACGTCCATTAGAGGCTTTTTTTTTTTTTTTTTTTGCAATTATTTTTAACAATAAAAACACTTGGAAGAAACATGCATGCTCAGGGCAAGAGCACGAAGGGGAAGTGGGCGGGGCTACGTTTAGATGAAAGGCTGATAAAAATTATTCTATATTGCAAATTATAATTCTGTTTCAAGAAGGTCTTTCCTGTGTCTTTTGTACAGCACTGATAGATGAGCCAAAAGAGAATGGAATTTTTTCTTTTTTCTTTTCAGAATGTCAATCTGCCAGTCATTACAAAACGTAAAATTATCTGATATAATATATTGTAATACACATAGAATTGTTATCATTCAACTCAAATTACATAAGCGAGTATCACTCTCATGCAGCGATTTGTCGTCGTGCAAAGCTCATATCACTCTATGTTTGTCCCAAGTAGGCGGGCTTATCTTTAGTTTTTTTTTTTTTTTTTTTGCCATGTTGCCATGGTTACACTGGGAGCCACAGTGTAGAGAGATCTGGCCGTGCAAGCTAGCTACAGAAGGAAACGCTTATATCACACAGCTTATCACATGCTCGAAGGGAAATTCCTCACCTGAACAAAATCTATTCTACAATATATAAAGTCTGTTCCTGGGAAAATACAGTATGTTTATAAAGTAAACCGGCTTGTGCGTTATAACAATTCTTTTTTATTCGACTATTTTATTACCAGACCTACCAAACCTTTTACACATTTTGCTCTGCAGTTCTACAATCAAGAATCCTAGTATATAGAGTTATAAATATAAATCCGTAATAATATGCGAAGATGTTTTGAACTCTTCAATAATAACCACAGTTTGCCTGGAAGCCCCGCCCCCTACTCCCCTGTCTCACATGAAGTCAGGACTAAATTTGGACATAAAACAGTTAAATATGTGAGAGGTCGAACACTTTGCAAATATTAATGGTAATAATAATTAGAAAGTTATTGCTTAAACGGTTTGTTTGTTTGTTTGCTTGTTTATGTATTTATGCCGTACACTTACTGTATGTATTTACTGTAGCTTGTTTTAACTCTTTAACATCCTCATAAAGGAAAACGCAACGGGCAAAACCTTTTCCTGTTTCTTTAGGGGCAGTAATCACTGTTTGTTTTTGTTCTGTTTCTTTTTAGACCCCAGTATAGACCTCTACCAAACGGTTGAGATGTTGCTTTATGGTAAAAGTATCAATACACTATACAAAAAAAAAAAAACATATAAAATTGTTATCTTATCGTGTGTTGGTGCAGATGTTTCTGGTTGTCACATCCACTCCGTTTCTTGTTGTATCCTTTAAAGCAATTGAAAAGATTAACTGACATCTGACAATTTTTGTTTTTAGTATATCATTGCTCCTCAACCGAGCGGTAGAGATGGCTCAATCAAGATTCAAGATTCATTCGAAATTCAAAGAACTTTATTAATCCCAAAGGGGAAATTGCTTAATCAGATGGCTCAAATTCGAAATGTTTTTTTTTTTTTTCAATAAGATAAAGTGACTCAATTTTTTGCTCTACCAAAAAGTTCGGAAAAAAGCAGAAATGTTTGTTTTGCTTTATAAAATAGAAAATGATAACCAGGGTACAATCAGTATTGCACAAGTGTGGTGTATAGTGTCCGAATAATTTGAACACGCTTCTTCTTCTCAATCGCATTTTATTATCTGTAAATGAAAGACACCAGGCATGTACATGTAGCAGTATGCCAGGTGTCACTGATTGGTTTAGGAGAACAAATATCTGCAATGTTTTCGGATGAAAAAGTGTGACAGCGCCACCCATCACTCCCAGTGGAACTCATTTATTTCTCACTTGTTTTTATACTCTCTGAATGATCATGAAAGACATGTCCAGCTCCGCCTGTGAGATTCTGTTCGTGGTTCATCTTATCGATTGTTTGAGAGTTTGAGACAGAGAGAGGCGCATCAATGAGCAACATGACGACGAGAACGTAAACACGTAACTAATACACTGACAGATTATAACTAATAATAAATAACACATATTGATGAAACAAATGTGTGTATTTCCAGTACTGAGACAGTGAAGATGTTTATGGACGGAGTCTCTAGTGTGTAGACATGTCTAATAACGCCACAGGCATTTGATATCAGAAGCGGCGCTGGCCATAGACAGCAACAAAAACAGTTCACAATCAGGAAGCAGAGAGAGAGAGAGAGATAGAGAGAGAGAAAGGCTACTGTGAGCCAGTACAAGGCTCGTACTTTTAATTCTTTACTTCTGTACAATTACAAATGTAAATCGTATTACTTGAGTAATATTCCAAGGGAAGCTCTACTTTTACAGGTATAGGATTTGTCCTGGTCAGAGGTAAAGCTGTAAAAAAAAATTAATTGTAAACAAATTTCTCTGTTACAGGAATATGTCTCTGAATATTTTTTTTTATACCAGCATGCTTCTGTACATTCCGTGCAAAAATTATTTTGTCATTTAGAACACATTAGACATTTGCAATTCAGAAACCTAAAAATAGTAAAATAATATATTTGGAAATTTTTTCATACTTTTTTGTATTTAATGTCAAGACATTTGTGATACTGGAATGATTCATCATTTTCCTTGGGAAATTTATTCACCAACTTTTTTCTAAATGATCTCTAAGACAAGTCTTTCAGAAGAAGAAACTTTTACATTAGTGAAAAAAGTCATATTTTTTGGAAATTATGGAAGTTTATATGAAATGTGAACGTGTATGAATTAAAATGATCAGATCGTCGATGACGAACGAGCAGAGGACGACGCTGTTGAAGGAAAAATCTTGAGAGGAACCAGACTCAACAGGGAACCCATCCTGATTTGGGTGATGTTTTTGAAATGTTGTATTGCGAAAAACGCATTTTCCCTTAGGAATTAATGTAAATGCAGACGATCTGTTCCAGACACCTGAAAATATTACAAATATTACCAATTTCCAGCCTTATAATCATATTTTTGCATATAAAAACAATGAAAACATTTAGAAGTTACATGTAAATGAAATAAATATGAAATTAATAGAAAATAAATTAAATTTCACTTAATTTACCTTGACCTTATGTATGGCACCGGCTGCTTTAAAAACCAAACTGAAAGTGGCTCTCTTTTCTTCTTGCTACCGTCCTGGATAACATTCTTGGGACCCGCAGTGCTGCGTCGTCACTAAATCTTGCACAAAATGCCCAAAAATTGATGCAAACAAGTTTTGAACGGCTCCCAGACGTATGTGCTCTTAGTCGGCGCTCAGTTCAGCCCAGTTCATTCACACACATGCCGAAAATGCTTCATATCCCGAGGCAAATTGCTTGCGAAAAATTCTTAAGGCGGGGCATTCGTGTACTGTATTACACTAAAATAAAATATCTTGCTAAGCGTTTTCTTGAAGTGTGTGTTCTTTGAACCTGGGTAAAGATGAGGTATCTGCCCTTTTGGTGGTAATTTTTTTTCTAAATCTAAATAGGTGTAACATAGGACAGCTATAACTCTACACAACGACAGCAAGCACACGATTTTCTTTTTCATACACACCTAACTTGGCGTGATGGAGGTCTAGTTACCGGGCTGCGTCTCATCCGAGCGATTCGGATGCAGGTGTAGCGACTGCAGCTAATCTGCTTTATTATTCTTCATTATTCTCACAATGGAGATGTGCGGCTAAAGCTGAGAAAGTGGCTCATTTATGTACCTAATTTCTTTTTCTCCTCTGGACAAAGTCCCTTTTATTCCCTATTTATCCACCGACGCTCCAAGGCAAGCAAGTCGCACTCTCGCACACCGCGCTGGTTACAATCGAACAGATTTTCAGTGCCGTGTGCATCCATATGTCTCTGGTTACAATACGTGGCTGAGAACCGAGGTGTGAAAACGCTAATGTCTGACTAATTGTGCATTGTTTCCCACCTAGTAGGTTTAAACCCACACACCTTTTTACTCGCAAACTAGCATATGCATGCTTAGCTAATGACGGCCTCCTCTTAATTTCAGTATTTCATTTCTAAAGCCGTCTCATGTTTGTGTTGTTTATTACCTACACGCATGTCTGTTGTGTATCTTGAGTGCATGCAAACGAAAGTGAAGGAGTGTTTTTTAAATGTGCATAAAGTGGCAAATGTAGTTTTTGTAGATAAATAAATTAGGAATCTAACTCCTCTGCCTTCAAAAACAAACCCTTTTAAAAGAGCTTCTACAAAGTGCATCTGCTTGGATGTCTGTGTTTGTTTTTTCGTGTGTGTTGCAGATGAAAAATCGTACCCATATGCTGCTTGGCGTTAGAGAATTATGTACATAGACTGATTAGACAAGCATTAGTGCGTTGATGTTTCTCCAGCTAATGTCCCGACTCCGCGTTTAGGATTACTTGCTATTACAACACTATTGCTACAACGGGGGTTGCACCAAACGTAATTGATCACCATGTGAGCCAACACAACCAGGCTGAAGACAAAACAAGAAAATGCTCCAACAAACAGACCTGCACAGTTCAGCACATTAACAGCAAAAAGCAAAACAGAGCACGGCAAATACAGTGCAAAAAAGCCACATCTAGTGAATTTAAACATAGCAAAACAGTAAAGCAAGAACAGAAAAAAAGAAAAACATGCTCAGGAAAGCCAAACACCGAAAGTTTTAAAAGATGGGAAAATTCCTTGAGGTGTCTGTTCATGTCGATATGCTCACCGGTCGGCTCAGACACGCTGTCTGACTGAGAGAGAAACACACACACACACACACACACGCACACACACACACGATGGGGTATCTGAAAGTTCTCTAGTTTAATTCACAGAGGGTTTTTTTTTAGTCCTGCGCCAAATCCTGTATTACATTAAATTAAAGACATAAGCTGTTTAACAAGTGCTGGTGAAATCCAGGGAAACAAAAGGGAGAGAGACAGAAATTATAAAATATATTGCCATATAAGGAATGAGGAAAACATCACAGAGAACAGAGGAAGAGGGAACTCTGGGAGATTTTACACAGTCTGGGGGAAACATAAGAAACCCTGAGAAAAACCTGACAACTGAAAAGCCAAAAACAGTAAAGTTACACACAGAGAAGTTACACACAGAGAAGTTAAACATAGAGAATTTACACACAGAGAAGTTAAACACAGAGAAGTTACACATAGAGAAGTTACACAGAGAATTGACACACAGAGAAGTTAAACACAGAGAATTGACACACAGAGAAGTTAAATACAGAATTTACACACAGAGAAGTTAAACACAGAAGTTACACACAGAGAAGTTACACACAGAGAAGTTAAACACAGAGAAGTTACACACAGAGAAGTTAAACACATAATATACACAGAGAGAAGTTAAACACAGAGAAGTTACACACAGGGAATTTACACACAGAGAAGTTAAACACAGTAAAGTTACACAAAGTAAAGTTACACACAGAGAAGTTAAACACAGAGAAGTTAAACACAGAGAAGTTACACACAGTAAAGTTACACACAGAGAAGTTAAACACAGAGAAGTTAAACACAGAGAAGTTACACACAGTAAAGTTAACCACAGTAAAGTTAAACACAGAGAAGTTACACACAGTAAAGTTAAACACAGAGAAGTTACACACAGTAAAGTTACACACAGAGAAGTTAAACACAGTAAAGTTACACACAGAGAAATTAAACACAGTAAAGTTACACACAGAGAAATTAAACACAATAAAGTTACACACAGTAAAGTTACACACAGAGAAATTAAACACAGTAAAGTTAAACACAGTAAAGTTAAACACAGAGAAGTTACACACAGTAAAGATAAACACAGAGAAGTTACACACAGTAAAGTTACAC
>JAQMYJ010000008.1:2697018-2716268 GCA_030014305.1 Clarias laeviceps
GCCACAAACAGGAAGTTAATATCACCAACCGTTCCCATTTTATTAAGGTCTATCCATATAAATGGCCCACACTGTATATCAGATGGTGTGTTTGTTGGCATTATACACAGCATGTTGTGTGAGTGTGTGAGTGTGTGTGTGCAGTATAGCTGCTGTGTTGTTCAGTAGTTGAGGAGGTGAAAAAGCTGTGAAGACGGCAGAGGGAGGAGGGTGAGGTGAGGAGCATCCAGGCAGGTGGAAAGAACATCGCTTGGTGTGAATCCAGCACTTTTTCAAACCTGTACTCGCATCGCTTTCATGTGAATATCTGTGGTGAGCAAACTGTAATGATAAAAATACACATTAATTGACATGTTGACGTGAGCACTGTAGCTTTGTGCTACTAAATCTAGTCAAATAAAAGTCTCTTTGAAGATAATCAGTAAACAAATGATATATTTCAGTGGTACCTCGGCATAAGAACGACCGCCTCAGGAATTTTCGCCTTGAGAACTGCAAGAAATTTACAGCTGCATATGAAGCATTTTCGGCATATGAGTGACGAATGACTGAACCGAGTCGAACCGAACGCCGGCTAAGTCGCGCATGCTTGTATGTCCGGGAGCTCAGTGGAAAGCCAAGCGAAAGTGATTACACACATTTTTTGTGGCTTTTTCACATTTTGCACAAGATTTAGCGGAGACGCAGCACCGCGGGTTCCGAGAACGTTATCAAGGACGGTGGCAAGAAGAAAAAGGAGCCGCTTTCAGTTTGGCTTTTAAAGCAGCCAAGAGGAATCAAGGATTTTTTTAAGGTTTAATGTCTGTTTATGTCATATTTTACTTCATTATCATGTTTTTTTGTAAATGTTTTGATTGTTATTACATGCAAAAATATAATTATAGTGTTGGAAATTGTTAATATTGGTAACATTTTCAGGTGGCTGGAACGGATTATTTGCATTTATTTCCTATGGGAGAGTTTGTGTTTCACAATATGAAAACCTTCGTCTTTTAACGTGATCTCCGGCGCTTACAGACTTACAGCCGGCACTGACAGATACACAGCGCGAGAACACGACATATCTCCGGCCAGCTGTTTTTAGAACGTCCTTCCGTCCCCGCTGGCCAAAATCCTCACACTTCTCCGTATTCTATCCCTCGTTCCGTCTTCTGTTATCCTTTAGTCTGACATTCGTCCTGTCTTGCCGCTCTGTCCGTGTCTCGGTTTGTCCACGGCTCATGGCTATGTAGCCACGAACATCCGTACATTTCCTCCTCTGTCTCCCTTCCTGCGTTGTGTCTCAATTATCCCGAGCCACATTTCATCCTCTGCACTGAGGCGCTAATTGAGGGCAACCCCCCCAAAAAAAAAGAAGTTAGTTCAGAAACTAGGGTAGAGGCGATTGTTGTCCTCTTATTGTCACGATTCACTGTAAACACAACACACCAGGGTTTAATCTCAAACCGTTCTGCAGGTCCCCACTGGGTTTCCCACCTTTATTTCACACGCTGACGGACATCAGGGATTCGCAAGTCGCCGCCGATAATCACTGGGGGACTCGGTTTACTTGCACTGCTGCTGAAATAACCATTTTATTTGCAGTTGCAGCAAACACTCCTGCATACGGAACGGGTACTGTGGCAGGTTTCGTCAAGGCTCCGGAACATTCTGAAATCCTTAGGTCTGCTAAACATCTGCTAAACATCAGAAATTACACCAACACCACCACAAAGCGCACAATATTTCAGCACATCGCGAACATCAAGGAAGCAGTTCAGCATTAAAAAAAAGGTTTTGCTTTGTGTCATCAGTGTGATGGAAAGTTTCACAGCCGTAATGATTCCGCAATGTAAAAATACGCAATAAGATTAAATGTTGATTATGATGATATGATAACAGTACTGTGATATAATAGGATAATTACTGTATACACTTTTCTATACTTCATCATCATCAGATGTCACTGTTTTTTTTTTTTTTTCGTTTGTTTGTTTTGTCTCTAAGTAAAAAAAGAAAGAAGTAACAGTCTGAATATTAAAATGGTTTTAATAACCAACTTGCGTAATTTATTGTACAGTTTATCTGATTCCTCATGGTAAGTCTTGTTGATTGAACACTAAGACTTCTCAAAACTTACAAAGACTTACGAAGACTAAAGACTTGTTGATTAAAGGCTAAGACTTCCAAGAGTTATAAAGACTTATATTATTAAACCATGTAATATTTCACTAACACAGGTCTCAGAGCTCAGCCAAAGTGTGTGTGTGTGTGTGTGTGTGTGTGTGTTAATGCCCCAGCTGAAGTGCCACTCAGCCATTTTCCTCTCCTCAAACTCCCTTTATTTCACTCGTCTCAATGTCTACAGTCTATGTCTGAGTCTTATATCCGTTAATGCGATATTTCTCTCGTATTTCAGACCCCTGCGAAGCTGAAATCTGTGTGAAAATGTGTGTTTTCCCTGAGATAGTATGTAATAAGATCCTTTAATGATCGCCTTTAGCGATTAAAAGCACTGCGTACGTCATCGATCAAGAGGATCCGTGAATATGCATGAATACAACCGCTGTTTAAAAAGTGCTAGGATTTTTTTTTGTCCGTATTTCATTTCATTTCAGGCGAGCGCTTTAGCAGTGTGAATCACATACCGCCAAAACTTTGTCGTTGACTGTCTTTGGTGGCAGCGGAACCAACTCGGTCATTGAAAAGTCCCTTCAGTTTTTTCGCGACTATACTTGAAACGGTAAGCTAGCTTTTTGTTGAAGTTTTGTCTCGGTTGACGTTCTTTTCACACCAGTTATTAATAAACCCGCACAGACGATGATGCTGGTACACCAGTGAAAACGTAGGCCTTGGGTTGTTTTTGCGATCCAGCTAATGCTGTGACGCCCTGATCCTCAGCTGGGAAATAGCTCCGTAATCCTCTCATTTTGTGTCTCTGCCTCCTCCGCCTCCTCTCTTTGGCTCTGCCGTGCCGCTCCATTCTTTCCTCCGTCACGTTCTCGCTCGGCCGAGCTGACCTCGTTCCTCAGAGCTTCGGCGAGAGAGAGAGAGAGAGAGAGAGATTTGAGAGAGCGGAATCAGTGCTACTCCCACTCCCCTAGCTGCACGTCGAGCCGTCTTTCGTTTCGACGTAGAGCTAATGTGCGAAAGGAGGAACGAGGCAGCGTGGATGGAAAAGTAATGACGGAGCGATTGAAGGATAAAGTGCGACCCCTTTTAGCGATGCCACCAAAGCCGAGGCCCAGGGAACGTGTGATCTTCACAACAAGAGTCAACAAGAAGAGGCGGAAAAGTGTGTACGTGTAAGCGTGAACGAGAGATGGCGGCTGTGGAGAAGACAACGGAACACGCTAAGTCAGTTCATGATAGCTAACACATCATTTGTCCTTGAAACAAAGAAAAAAATTTAGAAAAAAGTTTCAGTGCAACAACAAGATGATAGTAAAATGTTAGCGGAGTGAAACTCGCCATGTTGTGCTCTTATGGGAAAATAATCAACCACGCCTTTCTGTTCTCACTTAGAGGGTGTTATAGTGCTACCTCACCAGCATCTCTTACGTCTCTCTCAACAAGCTAATAATGTGGGAGGAAAAAAAAGAATTGATGTGTTACCAAGAAACCAGAAAGTGCAAAATAGTTCAAACCGGGACTTTTGATTGTACAGAATAACAGAACGCAGTTCTGAGAGAGAAAAAAACTCCCTTTATTTCTCTATATAATCCCCTGCTACACTAATGCACTTATCCCAGTGTTTCACTAGTGCTTGGACACCATCAAGGTAGAAAGTTTTCTCAGCCATAATCAGACGTCTGAAACCCCGGCCTCCCAGGAACTCCTTTAAGGCCCCATCATGTGGAAATGACTTGGAGGTCAGGACTGTACGGGAGGATGTGGCGACAACTCCCAACCGAGTTCCTGTAATGTTCAAGTGGTGTTAGTGAATGATTGTGTGTACAGTTCACACACACAGATGCGTCTCTTCCACGCCGATTTACAAAGATCAGGTGTTCCACTCGCTGAATGTTCAAAGGAACGACTGCTCTAATGTGCCACAAACCACCTCAGCTGGGATCGTCTTTACCCTACTGTGCTTGAATTCCTTTTCGCTTTCACTCAACAGAAATGTTCCCGGTTTGACTTGAACGCCCCTCGTATGAGCACTTAATTCAGACATACACAGTGTATTCCCAACCTCTGCTTTTGTGGGTAGGTGTGGACCGGTGTTGTCGTGCCGATGCTTCATACTTTACCGGGACCGTTTAGAGAGATTAATAACAGGTGATTATTAAGATGAATGCAGCAATTACAGCTGTTGTCCCTGCTGCTGTTGCTGATATTAATACCGGCTCGGTTAACCGCCGTGGAGTCTCCAGGAACGCTCCAGAAATAACGGAGGATGGTGAAAATAAGGGGGAGGTTTTTATTTATCATTTTTTTTAACTAATATTCAGAGCTCTCTAAGACTGAAGCAGTGCGGACAATCGATGAGATTCATGATCGCTGCGTCGGCGCTCTGCAGGGTGGCGTGAAGGTTTGGGGCTTTGCAGTGGCAGCACAGCTCGGGTTCGGCACGAAAGCCTAATTGGTTGCGCTTTATTATTATTATTATTATTATTAATATTGGAGGAAAGGATGACTTTAAAAACCATCTCAAAAAGCATTTTAAAAAACGTCAAGGTGTTTGCCTTCATCCTCTCACGTTGCTAGCGTTCACAAACTCCTGGATGGAAATGAATCCTAAAGGAAAATCTGACCAAAATCAAGCTGTCTACTGTTAGCAACGTGATTTTTTTTGAAGATGTTTCCGCGCTAATCTGAGCGTCTTCAGCACTTCGACTATTAATACCAGGTGATTATTAAGATGAATACCGCGCGATCATGTTGCTGCTCCTGCTGTATTTCAATAACAGCCTCGTTAACTGTGATGACGTGAGCGGACGTGGATATTTTGAGGTTTAGCTCTCACTTTCAGGAGCTTTCATTAACGATGTGATATCTTTATGATGTGAACGAGTGTCATAGTCATGAACTCATTCAGGGGTATTTATATAATCACAACGGTACGGTATTGTTTCTATAGCAACAGCTGCTTCTCATGGAATCTCATGGAGAGAGAGATTAAGAGAGAGTGAGTGAGAGAGACTTTTACTACGACTTAAAGGCTACTGTGAACTAATACAAGCTCAGTACTTTAGTTACTTAAGTACTTTTGTACTTCTACTCAAGTACAAATGTAAATGGAGGACTTCTACTTTTACTTGCGTAATATTTTACTTGTACTCAAGTACAGGATTATTGTACTTTGCTCGCCACTGGTAAGATAAAAGAATAGATTTATTAGAACAAGAGATAAAAAATCTAATCAAGTGTTTACTATCTATCTATTGAACAGTTTATTAAAGGTTTACACCACACTCTCATTCCGATCAGGTCAAAGTGTTCAGATTAATGTGTTATTCCCATTAATTGTGGACTACGGTGGTGCCTTAGTATACTTAGCATGCCTTTCGAATTTCTGCCTTAAGAACAAAAATTTGGGGAGAAATTTTCAGCATACGAGCGACCGAGCCGTTGCACGTTTCAGTTTGGTTTTTAAAGCAGCTGGTGCCAAAAGGAATCGTGAATTAAAGTGAAGTGAGGTTTAATGTCTGTTTATTTCATATTTTACTTTTTTTTTTTTTTCTTTTTCTAAATGTTTGTTTTTTTATATGCAAAAATATGATTATAGTGTTGGAAATTGGTAATATTGGTAATATTTTCGGGTGGCTGGAACGGATTATCTGCATTTACATTATTTCCTATGGGACAATGCGTTTCACAATACAAAATTTCACCTTAAGGACTCGCATCCCGAATGGACTAAATTCGTATGCCGAGGTACCGCTGTATTCGGGTCCATGTAAACGCACCTAGTTTCTACAGACAGTCCAAAGATGACCATCTACCACACGGTCCAGAGTGAAGATCAACCACCCACCATCCTGAATCTGTGAAACATTAACTATCTTAAATCCATCCTTAAGAATGTACTTTCTCTATGTCCTCGTCACCCCCTCCATTCCTGGAGCGTTCCTGCCGATGACGACCTCATTAATAACAGCACGGACAGCAGGGACAACAGCTGTAATTGCTGCATTTATCTCAATGATCACCTGTTATTAATACAGGAAGCAACTCAGACGAGTGAGGAACCAGGAGCACGATCGAAAGTCCCAGTTTGACTCGAACGCGTCCTCGTACCTTCTATCCATGTATAGATATGATGAAAGAAGTTAGTTCCTGTTCTTACTTATATTTTAGCATCTGTAAACAAACATTTCCTCAACATCATACTCTCTTTATTTCTCTCTCTTTCAATTTAATGAGACAAAAAAAAAATACACATAAATAACAAATAATAATAATAATAAAAAAAAAAACTTTAGAACAAAGTTACGGCTTCACCCCTGACTGATGCTGGATACGTCTTTTGTAAACGTTCTTCTTACAGAAAACTTCAGTCTATCCGTTCTTTTTTTAATCCGGTTATGTGGAGCGTCCGCTGCGCTCGTCTCTCTGAGCGAGCTGTTACTATAGAAACCATGTCCTATTAAAACGAGCGCATTAACGTATAGAAAAATCTGTGTCGTCCCGCTGCACTACTGTTTTGCTGTGCATAAAAAAACTTCCGGCCAATCAGAATCCGGGATTCAGCAGCGTTGTGGTGTGAAATACATGTGGATGACATTGACATGTGACATATCAGATCTCACAGGTTCAGTAAACATCTGTTCTCAATCCTATCCATTTTTCACCCTGATTCTCTCAGGTGTCTCACTCTCTCTATCTCTCTCTATCTCTCTCTCTCTCTCTAATTCTCTCACGCACACACACACACACAGATCATCCTAAATGGTAGCCATGGAAACCCGTCCCCCGCTGCTGTTTGGCTGGTGAACTTCTTCATTTCGCCCACCTGCTGCAGAGAGAGACAGAGTCCAGCTTCGAAGAGGGAGAGAGAAAGAAAGAGAAACGGACATGCATGCAATTAAACACACACACACACACACATATACACACACGTATATACTGTACATGTATAGAAGAAGGTTCCGAGAGGAATTGCTCACCATCAGAACCTGATTTCACCAGACAGTTGTCTGAAGTCTGCAGCAAGCTTAGAATATGAACATTAAAGCCTGATTTCACTAATTTTTCATGTTTTAATTAAAAATAAAATACATTTTTTTTAATTATGAAGCAGTGCTACAGTCCTTATATTACTGTAGGGAGGAAAATGTCCATCTTTCTAAGCCCTCATGATACAAGGATACTATCCAGATTTTTTTTTCCCCGGCAGTGCTCATACTTTCCAGATCCTGATTGGTCAGAAGATGTTGATAAATTTCCTGTAAAATGAGCTCCGATAGTAGTGCACGTGGCCACACATCCCAGGTTTATACAGCAGTAACGCACCAGGCGTTGAATACTTTGTTTCTATAGAAACCCCTCATTATTCAGGGAGTTGTAGGGTGAAAAAGATAGTGATGTTTTTTGAACAATGGAAAATGACAGATCACTGATTTGGCGAAATTTTATTTTATATATATATATATAAATTATAAGAGTCAACGTTTAATCAGTATCAGTGCTTTAAAGATCCGTTATTTTAGTAGAGGTAGTCCCTGACATACGAACAAGTTCCGTTCCGGGAGCGCGTTCATAAGTCGGATTTGTTCTTAAGTTCGACAAAGTGAGTCTTATACGCCTTTAACACGAATATACAATGTAAAGCATACCAATCCACTTGACTAAATCTCGGTCCCCTTTCCCCACACTGCCATCATGTGGCCAAAAACCGTAACCGAATTTCACAAGTAAAATTTAAGTGTTGTCTCTGCGCCTTTAAATCGCGAGGGGAATCACGAACGTCATTTTGTCTCAGAGCTGTTTTCCACTGCATTGGACTGTGAACTCTGTTTAGTTGAGGATTTGGCGAAATTATGGTTATTCACCATCAGGACAGCTTTACAGGAAATTCCCACACTCCCGCACCCCCACACACATACAATATACTGGATTTTAGACATTTTATACCTTCACTTACACATGAAAAATATCGTGTATAATTGTAAATATTGGTATCTGGTGGACTACAGTGTCTATTTTCCGTACAATTTACGTGAGCTTGAACCTCATATCTGCGGAAATTCGTAACGCAAAGGTTCGTAAGTCTGAGACTACCTGTATTTCTTACAAAGTGAAGAAAGGGTATGTGTGTTAATTCCCCTGCTGAAATACCCCTCAGATAATGCATTATCATCCATTAAACTCCTGGTATTTGACTCCTCTTTCAAACATGCTGTTTCAGTGTCTATTTTAAATGTGCTGCTACTGAGCCACGCCCCCGGCAGAGAACAGCAGAGCTGAGCAACCAGCCCGGGTAGGGGTGTCTTCTAAAATTGAGGTCATAATAGTTTTAAATTGCCCGTTAGGGTCTCTGTTCCAAAGAAATCATAATATAATTTGACGAGAGGCGTTCATGTCAAACGTTCATGGACTTTTGATTTGTGTAGAATAACAGAACACATCTCTGAGAGTAAACACTCCCTTTATTTCTCTATATAATCTCCTGCTACACTAATGAACTTATCCCAGTGTTTCACTAGTGCTTGGACACCATCAAGGTAGAAAGTTTTCTCAGTACATCATTGGACTGCCTGTCTGATTCACGTTCACAGAGTTCCTGTAATGTTCTAGTGCTACTTGTTGAATGTTCATGGGAACGACTGCAGTGCAGAGATCACCTCGGCCGGGATCACTGGTTCGTTCACCAGAAATTTCATCACAAGTACTGGTTTGACTTGAACGCCCCCCTTGTGTGAAACATGATGTAATAAAATGTGTACTCCATGTAAAAAAAAGAAAGAAAGAAAGAAAGAAGGCTTGATGTAATAAGAAGATTTTTGTTTCTGTCCATTGGCTTGTTTTGTTCATGTTTCGTCATCACCATTAGGAGAGTTCTAAATGGAGCTGTACTGTAGCTGCAGGTTCCTGTTTTTTCAGGTGTCTTCAGGTGGCAATGGTCATAATGGCACCAACGTGGATCACTGTATGTCAGAAGACCACCCCCTTTTTTTTTTCTTTTTTTTTTGCAAAACAAGACTGAAGGTCATATGTCTTTAATAGAAAATACATTAAGTCCCCTACATACGAACATTCAAGTTACAAACTTTCGAAGATATGAGCAAGCATTCGCGTTAGATCACGTGTCCGGAATACATTGTAACATACGTACAGCGTGCATCCCAGGATGTCCGGAAGCAAGTGTAAAAGCAACGTCAATGAAGCTGGTACTGCTAAAAAAAATCACGAAGCGATAACGATAGAGACAAAAGTGAAAATGTTTGAGACATTTGCACTCGTTCTTTTAAGATGAATTGTTCAACAATTGGCACGATTGTAAAGAACAAGGACAAGATCATGAAACATGTTAGTTTTTATACTGCGTGTAGCCGACTCTGTTAGTATCCTAGTATCAAGACTGTGTTTGTCAGACTTATGAACAAACTGGACTTTCGAACGAGCTCTCGGAACGTAACTCGTTTGTATGTAGGGGACATACTGTATTAACAAAAAAAGTCATTAATACTGAGAAATCATCAAACAAAGAAATCAGTTCTGGTTCAATCACAAAATCATACACTGTGTGCTGTAGCTTGCTGTTGCAGGATTTTATTCTAGCAGCATCCTCATTCATTTTTTTTAAGTAAAATAAATGTTATAACATAATAAATATAGACATATTTACTCCTAAAAAACATCTTTCCTTTCTCTTTTAAAAGCCGCACGCATTTTTTTGGCATCATGCTCATTTAAATGAATAATTTTATTAGCCTACCTGCTGGGACAGGCCTAAACCATTCTTACAGCTTTACATAGGGGGATACATGAGCGTAGAGAGGACACACAACACATTGTTAATGCATCTACTGCTGCTTAGAAAATTTGTTTATTCGCCAATTCCTTCAAAGGGAAGTGATTTCATTGAGAATTATTTAGTTAGAAAATTTTAAGAATCGTAAGCAATGAAAAAATTTATGGTACGGTCCATGTGGGTCCCTGTGTGTTTCAGGGGTCTTGGAATCTTCGGACTCATTATGGAATAGAGGAAGTAATGAACACACACTCATAAGAGCCAAACACACACACACACACACACACACACTGAGCTCGATCTGATCTGATCTGAGTGGGCTTCAGCATTGATTTGTTCTTGAGCCCAAGGGATGACATCACTGTGTGTAGCCGTGCGTGGGTGGGTTCCTCTTCCCCGTCCGTCTCTGATTACGCACACCGTGATTGGTTGATTTAGCGCATCCCGGTGCAGTGAGGTCCTGGAGGATTATGGGAATTTTTTTTTAAACAGCAGTTATCAAAGAAAGAGATGAAGAAAAGGAGGGGCTGAGGAAGTGTGTGTGTTACTGCAATATGTACACACACATACACACACACACAAGAAGATTGAATATACTGTACTTAAGCTGCACAGAGGCACAGTTCAGTAATAAAGGCAGCGACTTTTTCGCTGAGGCACGTCATGTTCGATTTTTCATTAGAAAAAAAAAATTCACGACAATTAAAGGAAAATGAAATGTACACAGTGTTCCCGATACTCTAGACATCATCTTGAGTTCCAAGGCCAGCGTAGCTACCAAGTCATTGGAATTTGGGCTGCTCCCTTATCAAGGGGTCGTCACACTGCAGCACACACCATCTGATCCGCGCAACCATTTGGTACAGGTTTTTACAAGCATTGAGTGGGATTCGAACTCAGGCTTTCCACATGCCCGGGCGAGAAACCTACTATTTGAGCTACCGATGCCACAGCATAGCTATCAACTACAGGAAGCTAACGAACGAATAACGATCAGAGTAGCATCGTGCACTTAGCTCTTACGTGCTAATGTGGTTCCTCCGTGGTACACAAAACCTAAACGAAAGTTCTTCTGCAGTTACCTGTATTATTCCTGTTGTTGGCAGACATCGTATAATTGATTTTTTTGTATTTCCTTTGTGTCAATTCAATAGCAGTATTACGCCGTTAAAGCACTGAACATTAATATAAGTGTTATAACTACTTTTTTGTTGTTGTTTTTACATTTTTTTATTTCAGGAACCTTCAAAGGGCTGTGCAAGCAGATCGATCACTTTCCGGAAGACGCCGATTACAAAGCAGATGCCTCCGAGTACTTCTTACGTGAGTGCTTAAAAGTGAATCATGTGACACTAGATGTAAGCATTCATGCTAAAGCTAAAGCCGCATCCAATGCTAGCTACGTAGCTAGCTCATATCTGCCTCAGCTGCAGCATAACCTTGCTTCAATGTTGGTTGCTAATTTTTAGACAATCAGAGTTTTCTAAAAATTTTAATGTGTTCATTGTTTATATAGCAAATAAAATTAGCTGACTCAGTTTCATGCTAATTATCAAGGAAGTTTAACCAGCCAGCTAGCTACCTAGCTAGGTAAAAAAAAGCTCACTCTGCAGTAGCAAGATGTTTCATAGTTGTGTCAATGCTTTATATACAGTAGCTATTTAGTAGTGTCTTATGAAGTTTTGCTTAAAATTAACCAATGTAAATTTTTTTTTCGTTAACACAAAACTATAAGAACGTACTCCTTTATTTATCTAACTACCACTTGATACTTGATACTGGAAGACCTGATTCATCCATCGTTATAGTGGAGCAGGTCCTTCAGCCACCTTCTGTTGTGTTCACAATTTCTGGCTAGTCGATACCAGTTTTTTACAAAAGATTTTTCCTTTTCTTTCTACCAGAAGTCCAGAGGACGACCTTGTGGTTGCTTGAAGTCGTAGGGCCACCAGAACGTTTTTTTGAGTTGTCCAAAGGTTGTCGTCTTGTCTCACCACGTGTCCGGCCCTTCTGAGTTTCCATTCTCTGGCATCTTCATACGCGTCCTTGTATTTGGTTTGCTATCAAATGTGTTCATTTCTGATCAAGTCTCTGTCGGATCTTCAGGATTACCGTTCCACACTCACTGCATTATCGGTAGCTTCTTCTCTTCTGTTCCTCGCATCGTTCACGGTTTAATTGAAAAGTTGGGTGCGGCCTTTGACATCTTTCTGTGGGCTTTGATATCTATCCAGTATGTTAAAATAATATTTTGTGCTAACTAAAAACACCACCGTGTCACAGAATCGGCCAACATCGGCAATTCAAGGATCTGTTTCAGTTGAAAAATACAAATTAGTGCTAGAAATAAACACGAGAAATTCTCGTTCCCTGGTGATGCATAGCCTGGAGTCTAGCGAGCAAACAGGCCATGCTCTCTCAGGGGACATGGGAGGGAAAGCATACTAGCATTCCTACATCAATCATAGTGACAATAGACAATCATGGGTGTCTGTGAGCTCACACATGCGGAAGGGGCGGATAGCGCTTTCTTCTGAGATTGTTGCGCCGTACGTCGACATTGCATGACCAGCAGTCCGAAAAGATGTGATAGGAGGAAGCATGTGTTAGACTCCGCCTTCCCTGGTTGGTAGCAGTCGCTGATGGGGGAGTGCCCTAATTATCCCAGATGTTGCCCTAACACGAAAAGTGGACATTGGGCACAAATTGCTTTGGAGTTGAAAAAAATAGTTGCTATGGAGTCGTATTTCCAACATTATGTTTGTGTCATTCCTGTAACGTTATCCCAATGTTCTGTAAGAAACGTCGGTCCAGCATTATTTCATAAAAGTATCTCTAATTTGCATATAAACTTAATCATGACGTTGCAAAACTAATGTTGCAACAACGTTTTTACAGCCAAAAATTCCTGCTTATTCCAAAAAATTCCAAATTAAATGAGTGATGATGTCCCCTGCTGGTCTGGCAGTGGAATTGCCCATAGTGAATGTGCCACGCCCGATGATTGAACCAAGAAATTTCTTATATTTGCTTTTCTTATATTTGCTAAGCAAATGTTTCCTGTCGCCTCAGCTTTGATGCATTATTTGTGGTGTGTTTAGCGATCCTGGAGCTAGCTTGTTGTTCGGTCAGGGCTGTATTGAGACTCGGATCAGCTAGTTAACGGGTGTTAATGGTCCTGTGGTAATAGGATGATAGTTGAAGCTTCGGAAGCTGATCTGTTTGAGCAGAGTGTACAGATGAGAGAGAGACGGACAGACTGACAGAACTAAAGCGCCGCTGCTTCAGCAGGCAGTCACATGGTATTGTGTGTAATTTATTAAAATCTTAACGTGATCTTGGACGTCATTAGAGCTCACGTTAAATCTGAATCTTGTTCAGGTTTTTATTCTTTGTGACTGACGTGCTTTCAGACGTTTAAACCACACTATGACACACTCTATATTATGATTTCTCTATGACGTTCTGGCTTTAGAGACGTCCTGAATATCTGGGTCACATGCTCTGATTCTGTCCCCGTTTACTCAGTATCACATCTGTCCTGTTTTTATTCCTCACTTCCCTTATATGGTGATTATTTCCTGTTCCTGTTATTCGGAACCTGTTGCTTGTTATCTCTGATTTTTTTTCATTCGACTGTTGTTATATTGTGAATCCAACAGCGTCCAGACATACAGGGGATTAAAAAAAGCCAATTCATCTGTTTTAATTTAAGTTAAATTGAAGTTATTTCTGACGTTATGCCGAATGTGCCTTCCTGTCACGCTGCAATAATAATGCAGTTACTTAAAAAAACTACAAAATAACCTTAAATAACATAACCTTCGCTGATTAAATCTTTACTGAAACAAAAAGAAACGCCTCTAAAGGTCATATTTTAATCCTAGTAATTATCTCACGATCTCATTTTCATACTGTGACTGATATCGACCTGAGCTGATCATTTTGATTCATACACATTTTCTCACATTTGTTGATTGAGTAAAGCTGCTTTGACAATTGTTAATAGCGCTATGCAATTAAAATGTAATGTAATTGAATTTTTGCTCACACCCGAGACATTTATGGACCATTTATGGACATTATACAGTACATTGGAATATACATGTATATATATAAATATACATCATTACAATGTCGTTGCAACCATATTACACAGTTCTTACAACAGTAAGGATTCTGTTGATCTGGGGACATTTAGCACATCTGCATGAATAATTAAGACAAAGAAAGAAAGAAAGAGTCATCAAGGTTAAGTTTAGGGTTTGATTTCAGTGTATCATAGCATTATTTATTCTGGTCCTTACAAGGATAGTAAGACCAAATGTGTGTGTGTGTGTGTGTCTTCATGTGTGTGAGTATGTGTGTGTGTCCTCTTCCTTTGCCGCAATTGGACGAAAAGCCTGTGATGCCCCAATGGCACGTGAATTAGGACACTTACATCCATAAATATTTCAGCCTCCTTCCTATATAGGTCAGGTCTCTCTCTCTCTCTCTCTCTCTCTCTTTCTCGTCCTCTTCTGCACCCACTTTTTCAGTGCACTATTTGTCCAATCTGGGGTTCATCTCCCTGCAGCCTATATATTAATAAAAATGTATAATACACTCTATATGCGCTGTATGTTTTATGCTATATTTCGTGCTTGGAATTCGATAACCTAACAACTAAAAACCCTGAAAGCGTCACTTCCACCAGAGCTGTTCCAGTGCACTTTTCTAGCCAATCAGAAGCCAGGAAAAGGGGTGTCTTTTTAAAAAACGTTTCAAGCCTTTCCGCCGTTCCACAACTTTTTATCTTAAGCGGAATGACATCATACCAGGCGGGAAATTTAAGCGTCATGTTCAAAGACTAAAATGGACAAAGAACCTTTCTGAAATATTTTCTATGTGTAGACTTGAGACCCAAATGTGTCCAAATTTTGTATTATAGGTCTCCTTTAATTTACAGTAAACTTTTCTCCTTAGGAAGAAGTTTTGGAAGAGGGACACACTTAGGGACTGAAATAATGGCAGCCCACACCCTGGATGTTCTATAGTGAGCTCTGTAGAACATCTGGAACTGTTACTCAGCGAAAAACTAGGCTTCTGGGACACTTCTGTTCAGGACGGGGACGGGGACAGTGACGGGGGACGGGGACGGTGACGCGTCTCTTCGCTGTGCTTTATTACGATAAACTGCAGCCAAGGATGTGGATTTATCCCTGCGCTTATTTATTTGTTGTCAAGGCCGAGGGAAATCAAAAGGAAGTCGCACGTGATGTCACTGTAAACGACCCCGGCTCCAAACTCGGCCCAGAAAGCGTCCCGTAAGCACTTTCAGGAGGGAAAGTAAATCAGGCCAGAGTCGTCCGTGAGCGTTTAGACTCGACACGCAGCCTAGAAACTAACTGCAATGCAGCTGAAGACACACACACACACACAAACACACACACACATGCGCGTTTCAGACCAGCAAGAGCGTTTACATACGCATGTGTGTGTGTGTTTCTGGTGAGACTGCATATACACACACCCACGCATCAATAATTAAACTAGAATCCACACACAAATCCACAGTGTTTATATTTCATATTCATGTATAGAGAATTATTATACACCAAAATTATTGGCACCCCTTAGTAATGACTGGTTAAAACACTTAAAACAGATGGGTTTTTTTTTTACCACTATATGACATCTCACATGTAAGTATATTTATTCTTTAAAAAACAATAATAAAAAAAAAGTTTTAGGAATCGTTCTTGACTTCCTGTTGATTAAGCGATGATTAAGTGAACACATAAATGACAGACAGATGTGTGCTGAGCTTCATAACCCAGGCTGTAGCTACAGAAGCTGTAAAATAAATAGCTACACTTTAGACTAAAAATAATCTGTTCCAGTGTGATGTGTGTTATTTTTACAGCGCGGTTCAAAATGTGTTCATCAGCTCACATTCCAGTTATTCCCTAATAATTATTAATAAAAGTCATGCATTTACAATGCATCCACAAAGTAAAATCCCCAGTGTCTAACTGGACTTCGACACTCTGGGTGTTTTACTGCGTAATACTGGGAATTTTGTTGTGCATAAAATGTCCATAAGACGGTTTAGTCCCTGGTCTTACTTGTGTTATAGCAGCGATAAACTCTAGCATCTTATTTACTTTCTCCTTCCACAAATGTTAAATAGATGTTTCTTTACAAAAACACTTTTAGATTAGAGTTAGATTAGATTTGACTTTGTTGTCAGTCTAACCAGAAGTATATCTGTGCAAACTTTGATTGGGAAGACGTCAGGAAGATATCACGCTAAATAGGACATATGTCCATATATGGATGTCAGTGTAGTACAGTATATATAGAATCCATTAGAATCAGTTTATTAGTGGGCTTAGATCATATGGAGCATGTCCCTGTGAATGAGCTGTTGCTATAGAAACAGTGATGTGATGCATTAACATCCTTCCTAAATGCAACAACTTCTGACCAATCAGATTCGAGAATCCAGTACAGTACCAGTACCGTGGTATAAACATCGTCGCTCGAATCGAGTCGGAACACTGGGAAAGTTCTGCGTGTTCAAACAGTGCCAGATTGTTTAATTAAAACTTTTTCCTTATGTGACTATGTTTGTAACAATACTACAAAGCAGAAAAGAGAGATTTGAATCAACGTATATGAAAGCGTACATACGGCATGCCATTTAATATGTAATATCCATCAATAAATCTAGGAACCTCCAGTGGTGACTATTGTATTTGTTCCCATTTTTCCCATCACAACCATGGGTAGAACCTCCGGTCAACATTCAAACACACATTCACACACTACAGGCAATTTGGGAACGCTAAGTAGCCTAATCTGGGTGTCTTTGGACTGTGGGAGGAAACCCAGCAAGCATGGGGAGAACATGCAAAGCACACACACAATTATGAAACATTGCAATAAAATTATTATAATAATTGCAATGTTTTATTATGTTCTAGTATCGAAAATTTTATAATGACTTAAATTTAGCAATATTTCCAGTAACCTCTCACTGCACATAGTACTGTTTCAAAATCAGGTGTTTGTCACGTGAAAATTCAGAATTGAGTCACTTCAGGCTGGTGATGTGAAAGTAGCCTTTGATTCTTTTAAGCTCCACCCACTTCACTATGTCCTTAATCGCTCATATATGTCAATGTCTTTTACACACCTTATAATTCACACCAAGTAGAAATGAAACACATTAAACCCCAGCATAGACCTGAGTAACTGAAGTGTGTAATTTTCTTAGATTTAAAAAAAATATATATATATATATATAGAATTTTAAAAAATAAGTCATGTTTGTAGATGATCCATTTATGAAATTCTATACACTCATTTCTCTCCGGCATTCCCTATATATAAAGAAGTTATTTTCTTTTTTGACTCTTGGGTGGTTTTAATAAGTATGCAAATTTACATGATACACATAATAATAAAAGATGAAAGCAGGCTTTGTAGAAAAGGCAACAAAAGGAAGAGGATAAAGAAAAAAAAAGGCAGAAATGGATGAAAAAAAGAGAAGAAGTTTCAGGAATATCAGTTCTCCTCCAGCAGAAAGAAATAACCATAATCAATATGTGTGTTTTTGTTTATTTTTTTATTTATTATTATTTTATTTTATGATGAGAATTAAAATATGAACTGGTTCACAAAGTGTGTGTGTGTGTGTGTGTGTGTGATATTGAGTTTGATCATTAGATGCATTGTGTATCTAACTATCCCCCTCCTTTCTCTCTCTCTCTCTCTCTCTCTCTCTCTCACACACACACACACACACACACACAGAGAGCAGTGCTGCATGACAAAATCAATAGAGTTGGTACTAGCCATGCTGGGGCTGTGTGTGTGTGTGTGTGTGTGTGTGTGTGAGAGAGAGAGAGAGAGAGAGGAGGGGGGTGTAATAGAAGAAAGAATTTGAGTAGAAGTGAGAGAGAGGGATGGATAGAGAAGAGAAAAAGAAAAAGGGTGAGAGAGAGAATGAGAGATGGGGATATATAAAGATAAGATAAATTAAGAAAAGAGATAGATAGATAGAAAAAGAAAGAGAGAATGGATGCTGCAGACGGTATTAAATACAGATTTTTCGATTCCTCTTTCCAGATGTTTCTATATTTTTATAGTTAATTTAATCAGTAACTTCAGTTCAGTTAATCATCAGTGTGAGGAAACGTTAAACTCCACCAGTTTATTGACTTGTTTATTTTTATCAGCCATGGATGGAGTGAAATTTATTTCCTGCACAGATGTTCCATTAGCTGTGTTATTGTCACAGTGTTAGCGCTAATCACGGTGCTAAATGCTGAAGTAAAAGCTTAGCAAATCTTAACGCAGCACACAAAAACAGCCTGATATAGCTTTGATTTCGAGAAATATCAGCTCATAGTGCCTGTACTCGACGCTTTTCACTTTCAGCTAAGCTAACCTGACAGGAACACATCTTCACTGCGAGCGCTAGCATGTGCTAACTTACAAAATGCTCCTGATATTTGGGTGTCGCAGAGGAATAATGGGTGTCATGCAGACTAAGCACATTGTATAAGTGTGTTTGTGTGTGTTTGCTTGTTCGGATTAATAATTGTTTGTCCGGTTTAACTGATGATCGTGTGAGCAAAAGCATCGGATTAGCACGGCTTTGTCACTGTATACCTTGACGATCAGGTGTTGATGAATCGTCTCTAACAGCGGCTCTGACAGTAGCGCAGCTACAAATCACAGCTTTATGTTAATGTACTCGTTCTAATACGTTATAGTTTCTATAGCAACAGCTCCTTGGCTGGGATGTGTACAGCGGACGCTTTACATTAATGGTTTTATCCATTTCCTTCATTTATGGAAGGAGTCTCCAGTGCCAGCTCCGTCTTCTCAAGCACATTCCAAAAACATTCAATGAGATTAAGGTCTCAGGTCAGGTCATGTGTGAAAATGATTCCTCATGCTCCCAGAACCACTCTTTTACAATAGTCTGAGTCTCCATAGATGTGATGACCTGGTCATTTAGTACATTCAGGTGGTCAGCTGACTTCATTTTTTTTATTTTTTTAAATTGCTCCAAAGTCCAATCTTTATGCTCCTTAGCAAACTGAAGCCTATCAGGGGTAGCGTAGTAGGTTGGCTTACTGATCGGAAGGTCCCAGCACCATCAAGTTGCCATTAAACCTCAACTGCTCAGATGTATAATGAAATAAAAGTGCAAGTCGCATGGATAAGGTGTCATATGTGTGCCAAATGCCATAAATGTAAATGTTATCTGATGAGACACAATTAGTGATGGGAAGTTTGAATCATTTTAGTGACTCGGTTCTTTGAATCTCGTTCATCAAAATGAACGAATCTTTTT
>JAQMYJ010000008.1:2734001-2747493 GCA_030014305.1 Clarias laeviceps
CACACATACACACACACACACATACATACATACACACACACACATACATACATACACACATACATACATACACACACACACACACACACACACACACACATACACACACACACATACACACATACACATACACATACACACACACACACACATACACATACACATACACATTTTATAAATGTTACTGGGTTAAATTGAAAAGTGTTATACTGTACATACACAGAAAGAAAGACAGAAAGACTGAAATGAGACTAAAAAGGTGACCGAAGAAAGAAAGGAAAAATGAATGAGACCAAAAAAAAAAGACAGAAAAACAGAGACATGAAAGAAAGAAACAAAGGCAGACAGACATACGGACATGCAGGGGAAAAAAAAAAAAAAAAAAAAAAAATTCAGAATTCTATTTTGCTTTGAGAATTTAAAGCCGTCACACCTTCCATAAAAATGTTATTCCCACAATTTTGCACCCAGGCCTCCAACAAAAGTGGAATTCATATATTTATTTCCCATTATACTGGAATTTCCATCACTCTGTAGGCCTGCAAACCCCTGCTAGATCTGACTTCACCCAAATGAGGATGGCTTCCCTGTGGAGTCCGGTTCCTCTCCAGTTTCTTCCTTTTGCCATCTCGGAGTTTCTTAACAGGGACAAATTTAAAAGTTTACATAATTGAAACTTTCCCCATAATTTTCTGTAAAGCTGTTTTGAAACAATGACCATTAATTAAGTATTATTAAACAGCATACCAAGCACACAGGACCAGTAATCTATTAACAACAACCTCCTGAATTCCACACTTCAGTTATGTTCCCATTTTGGTTCTCCATGCAATTTTGTCATGGTCAAGAAGTCAAGTCCCAAGTTTACCGTTCTGCTTCAAGAGTGCACAAAACTTTTTTTTTTTTTTCTTCATTCATCTTTACGCATGAAACAACCACAAAAGGATTTTGTCCATTTTTTTTTATTAAACATCTCTGCAGTACTACATGACATCTCATGAACCCACAGACGGAGCAGGACAGCGTGGCGCTCAGGCCGTCTCCTCCTTGGCGATGCGGTCCTTCTTGAGTGGACCCTGGAGGGAGAAAAAAAAAAAAAAAAAAAAAAAAAGCAGTTAAAAATGAAATCCAAAACCTGAGGATCAACAACCATCGACTTGTATCTAGATCTTGCACAGCTGTTGTCAGTTAGTGAACAGGGAGTTATGCACAGACGGCCGTACTCCCCTGCCTTACCGAGCGTTACTGTAGCACTGGAATGGAACCCGGATTTCAGACTGCAGCACTGAAACAGGTTACGAACAGTGCACGGCTCGAGGACGAACCCGAACGATGGCAGATTACTCACCATGAAGGCCTTCTTCTCGTCCACAGTCTGGAAACGTCCGTGACCGAATTTGGAGGTGGTGTCGATGAACTTGAGGTCGATCCTCTCCTGGGCGCGACGGCTCGTCTGGATCAGGAGGGACTTGCGCAGGGTCAGGACCCTCTTCTTGGTTCCAACAACACAGCCCTTTAGCATCAGGAAGTCGTTGGTCACCTCACCGTAGTGGACGAAGCCACCCTGGATAGAGAGATTAAAGTTTAGCTCCCAATCTATACTTGTACACAAACCTTTATCGCTACTGCTTTATTAAAAACACATCAGCTCCCCCTAGTGGTCAACTCTAAGCTGAGTGTTACACTAATCCCCCATTTTAATAAACACACAGTTGAAGCCTCACCAGTGGGTTGATGCTCTTGTTGGACAGATCGTAATCAGTGGAGGCGTTGCTCTTGATGACTTTGCCATCCTTGGTGTGGTAGCCCTGTCCGATCTTGTAGATCTAAAAGCAGGAATTATTTTTTTTTAAATAACCACTCATATATAGATATACAACTAATCACACCACAGTACAAGAAAGGGTGTTTACCTTCTTGTTGATCTCTGTACGATGATGGTAGCCCTTCTGACCGGCACGGGCCACGCTGAAGGCGACACGGGCAGGATGCCAGGCTCCGATACACGCCACCTTGCGCAGACCACGATGGGTCTTACGGGGCAGCTTCTTTGTGTGCCAACGGCTCGTCACACCTACAAACAAAACCAGGGACGTTTGTATCTGGAAGATGTAACCTTTTTAAATTTAGCTTTGATCCTAATATTATGGCGTGCTGTCAGAAGGAAGGCAGCATGGAAAATTTCCTCATGCTTTTCGGGCGCCATGCCTGACGCTTGATCCATGTTCTCATCACTACACACACAGTCATGTCAGATGTGAGGCGGTTAAAGGAGCGTGCACACACCCTTGTATCCGTGACCCTTGGTGACTCCAATGACGTCGATCATCTCGTCCTGAGAGAACACGTTGTTGATGGGAACGGCCTGCTCCAGCTTTTCCCTGGCCCAGTCCACCTTCTCGCCAATGGATCCACCGTTCAGCTGGATCTCCATCAGGTGGGACTTTTTCTGCCTTAGGGGCAGCAGGTGCATCTAAACAAAAGAGTGGGCAAGTTAGCGAGCAAGAAAAAGTCGCTCGGTCACACTGTGATCCTTAGCAACAAGCAAGTTCTCTCAATTAGACAACACTCTCACCTGTGTGTGGGCGATGATGCGAATGACCTTGCAGTACTTCTTCATGGAGGCAAAGTCCTTCTCCAGCTGTTTCTTACCCTCATCATCCTGCCACTTCTTGCTGTACTTGGTGAAGGCCTTCTTCTTGGACTTGTACCTGAACACGCACCACGAGAACAAGCAGAAGCACAAGGTTGGCACGCAGTACCTTCATAACCCGACAGGGTCAGAGGAAGGAGGCTGGGCAAAGCCGTTAGCCCGTCTGTAGCGGGGCGACTCGCGGCTAGAGTGGGGCTTTCGGCTCATGGCTCGGTTTCTAAGGAGCTCTTTCCACCGGCCAGAGGAGCCTGGAGCTCATCAGGGCACAAGGCACCTGAGAGGAGCTGTGACACACCGACACGTTAGCGTGACGCTTGAAAGCTCCAAAACATGCAAAAATATACATTTTTACAATTTTAAAACTCACCAGTTTTTGTAAAAGCGGCGTCTGCACTCGTCGCTGATGTGCTCAGCGAAGATGGTCTTGAAGGATCGCAGCCCACGAGGGGTCTCAACGTATCCCACGATTCCGACAACAATCATGGGAGGAGTTTCGACAACCGTGACTGCCTCAACAACCTCCTTCTTGTTCACCTCTGCAAAAAATTTAAATAAACAGGGTTTTTAGAACCGGGCGTCGTCCTAAAAAAAAAGCAGGAGTACAATTCCTAAATGACCGGGACTCAGTACTCGACATTCAGCAAGGGTTCGAGACCCAAATATGTCCGCCCGTCGAGAGTCTCATCACTGCTGCCACTTATACGTCTGAACAAGTTTACTGAACAAACATGCGACACAGAATTGCCACTCACTTGATCCGGGTCTGTCGACCTCACGGACGATGTGCGTCATGCCGGCTTTGTAGCCCAGGAAGGCGGTCAGGTGGACGGGTTTGTTGGAGTCATCCTTGGGGAAGCTCTTCACCTTACCGCGGTGTCTGCGGCTCCTCTTGCGAGGTAAGAAACCCAGAGACCCGTGGCGGGGAGCCGAAAACTTACGGTGAGACTGAGGGGACAAAAAGGGAGAGCATTTATAAACTCGATTATGATCACAGTGATAATTTAAGTGACATTCATTTCTCCTTACTAAACACAACATACCAAGTCTATTAAAAGAACCCATGAACTAAATTAACACTGACCACGTGGGGGTTCTACATCCACACATTTAATAAATTTAATAAAAGCAAAAAAATATTTACTTAAGTTACTATTTAGAATTATTGCAATTAAGAATTATTGCAAATAATTAAATTTAGTTCAAACTACTGTACCGTATTAGAAATCTTGCTTGTTTTTAACATGACCCTCAATAAGGACACGTCCCAAATGATTTTATTTTTTTTTTAAAAACGTAGTGCACTAAGAAACGCGTTAAGCATTAATATGAATCAAGTGCACGAACATGTCCATGTAGTAGCTATTTGGAACGCGTCGCACAACACAAACCCATTAACTTAACCTATTTTTATTCATTTATTCCATATTTATGACCAGGAATTAGTTTACACACGCGAAGGAATAATACTTAAAACATTCAAACAAATGAATGGAGTATTATTTTATTTGACCAACACCACGATGTGTAGGGCCGCCATTTTACCCCGCACCATACTGTTAAAATATACACCTCAAACTATACAGTATACTACCTAACAGGAAATTTAAGGCTATATTATTCGTTTCTAATGAAACTGAATATGACAATGTAAGGATGGCGAAGATTTACTTAAGATTGAGATAAGATTGCGATAAAGTAGAATAAGACTCACCATCTTGTCTCTGGTCCGAATGAAAGAGAACGGGAAAAGCGCCGGCCTGCGCTTTTATACCGACACGTAACCGCGCACGCGCTTTCTGCAAAAAATGGATTCGTCACTTCCGGAACGAATTATCCTTCAATATGTGTATGTTTCTTTTTTTTTTTTTTTTTTAAATAAAAAAAAACATATCGTTTCATTACAATTCATGCGAATTAATTTGTAAACAATTAATTTGTAAACATATATATATATTTTTTCCCCAATAATAAAAAGACGTCAGAGTATATACCGCGAACGCTGGACGAATCAAAAGCCGCCGTTTCATCCGGGTACTGTGGCTGGACTGCAGCATATGGCGTGGTCGTTAGTTAGATTTTTAGCTAGGTAACACGTTTTAAAAGCACGGGTTGTGTATGGAAATACAGGGCACACATGTGAACCTGTCAAAGAACATACCGACATACCATACACAAGAAAACTCTACAAAAGTAGTTTAGTACCAAAGAGCCGATTCTTTGAGCTACGTGAGCCGATTCTGTAAACTGACTCATTTTAAGTGAGCCGACTCGCAATTCTAAAAAGTCCTAAAACCTCTCTAAACGTCTCCTAAAACTTTCATCAGTCCCTTCGCATAAAATATTACCGCAAACAGAACAAAATGTGTGTTTGTCGGTGGATAGAGTAAGATTGAATAGTTTGAAGCGGTAGTTGGGAGAAGACCTGATTTGGTAAGGCTGAAGTCGATTCGTGTTCATGATTCGAATCAGTTGGATCGACTCATGGAAAGGAACCGGAAGAGATGAGAGCGCGCGGCTTTTATGTTGTAACTGCAAACCGGAAGTCGTGTAGCAAAGCGTAGACATAGCAACGCAGATAATGTTATTGAATCAAATAAAACACCTACATTAATGCTGCGTTGGTGGTAAATACCAGGCGTGCGCTATACGCGTTTCGAGGGTAATAATTTGCAGAACATCTAGGCTGTGTGCACCGTTATGCCTCGACGAAAGGTGAGTGGTGCAGGCCAGAAAGCTGCGTTCAGAGCTGAATGAAAACACAGCTGAAGTGGTGATGTAATAAACAGGTTTGATTCAGGAGGGTGCGAATATTTATGGCATGTTGTGTAATCTTTAAAAAGATGCGTATACACTGTATGAGGATGTGAGAAGAAGAAATAAGGTAAGAATGCCATCACAGACTACTAATACAGAATACAACTTCTATCCACTTCCTTCCTGTATGTTTTGGGAGGAAACAGGAAAACCCTGAGGAAACCCAATCTGGGAGAACATGCACTGCAATCTGAGCAGGCACTGATGATCATCTGAGCTCAGGATCGAGGATTATGTCGCTAGAAAACAATGTGTTATTAATAGTGAACTACTGTATGTTTATTAGGGATCAGCCGATACGATTTGTATTGCGATTCTGTACGTAGCCTGATTTTATAAATATCCCGATCCGATATTAACCCCCCTTTTTTTAAGGGCCCAAACACTATGGCATCAGGCCTGATACGTCATAGTGTGTAAAGGGTCCTCTTGTTCTGGAAATGCTTTTTTTTTTCCCAACATCTGGGGATTTTGAGGGTCTTAACATTCTCAAAAGGTCATTGTCAGACAGGTCGGAATCTGTGGCCATTACGAGGCCTGAGGGTCTCACATGGGATTCTGCTGCATAGCTCATGCACACTTGCATGTATGCACAGGAAACCCGGTACACCATTAGTGCTCGTTGAGCTCAACAACTTTCATATTGCATGTCATGGGCTCCACTCAACAGGAAGTCAGTTATTTTGGGTTGTTTGCAGAACGCACTTAATTGTACATAAAGAATGCAAAATTGAGGAGGGTTTTTAAAATTGAGGATTTTTATTATCTTACTGTGACAACGCCTAAAACCGATGCTAAAAAGTGGTTAATAACGTTGTGTGACAGCAGATTGAGTGACATCATGGTGTGATGTCTTTGTGGCGATACATAAATTGCCAAATGAAAAAAAAATGTAATTATCTTCCCGCTCTATGATCTGCGCTCTGGTTATATTATCAGCGCTTTCCATTCAAGGCTCCTGTCTCCCCAGTCACTGCTGTGCAGGTGTGGAAATGGATGCAGGATTAAGCGCACAGTGATTAATCTTAAAAAAAATTTCTGGTCTGAGGGTGTACAAACTTTGGACTGATCCTCTAAGGACGGTGAAAGTTTCTTTAAGGAGAATCATTACTGGTTACGAGACACATATTCACCTCTACAAGTCTGAGAGTAAACGGCAGAAAATGGAACGGAAACATCCTCAATCACCGACCGAGAAAAAGTTCAAAAGTCAACCATCAGCTGGAAAATTCGTCAACACTTACAGTTTTCTGGGATTCCCATCTCAAGGGCCAGAAATATTGGAACATCATCAGGAAAAATGTTCAACAATCAACAGCGCTCGTTACACAGTGAGACGCTTATCGAAGAGCTGAAGACTAAACTTCCACACACTTCCACCCACACTGTCGACTCTCTGAGGTGTTAAAGCGTCCCTCACTATAGTCCTGATCTCCCTTTATCAGACTTTCATCACTTGTGTTTGGTCTCCTGTAAGCTACGAGGACGAAGATTTACTTCTGATGAAGAATTGAAGACAGCGGTGCATTCATGGCTGCAGCTCAAACTAAAAACAATTTTTAGCAAGGGAACACAGAAGCTTGTCGACAGTGTATTGAAAAGAGGGGAGACTGTGTGGAAAAATTATGAATTTGTCTTTTATTAAAGTAAACTCTACAGCCAGAGTGAGGATAATCTTTGACTCACCCTATAATAAAAAAAAAAAAATTATAAAAAAGTATTGAATAAATCAGTCCCCCCCCCTAGCTGTAGATATTAATAAATGTAATATTAGATATTAAAATAATTTTTTGAAGTGGATGTGTAAATACACAGGAGCATCAGCGTTTAACAATAAACATTTTATTGCGTTTTTCTTCCCCCCCCACCAGAGGGCCGCCTGCAGCAGCTCTGACGGCACAGAGGACTCGGACTTCTCAGCTGAACACACAGATAGCTCGGAGAGCGACACTCATGCGGTGAAGACCACTCGCCTCACACGCTCCTCACTCCGTCTCAGCCAGAGCTCCCAAGGTACTTCACCTGCCTGTTAGACATCAGAGACTCCGCCCACTCCGTCATCCAATCACCTAATACGTACAGAAGGCAGGACGGAAATGTCCTCGTTTCCTCATGTCCAAATTTACCACAAGAAAACGGTGAAGGAAGAAGAGAAACTTAAAAGGAAATTGTGAAAGTATGGAAGAAGGAGGGGAAATAGGAAAAGAGTAAATTTAGAGGACAAGGACAGAGCAAAAAAGGAGAACGGAAACTTAAAAGACAGGAAGGAGAGTTTTAAAGAAGTAAAGTAGGAATAAAGGGGGGAACTAGGGAAGCTTGGAAGGAAGTCGTGAAGGGAAGAGTGAAATCCTGAGGGAAGTGTTGATGTGGATCAACACTTAAATCTGAAGTGAGATTGGATTTATTCCCAGTCTGACAGCAGAGGAGACCGAGAGTGTATCTGAGCTGTCAGGTCCGGACAGAACCCGTCTTAAACATGTGGGTTTCCTCACAGTGTTTCAGCACAGCTTGCACTTTTTCTATTAGCGTAACTTCGTCTGGTGTTTCTCTGCAGCTCAGTTATTGGATTATTGGGTTATAGAGTGATTGTTTATGAGCTGATGACTGTGAGTGTGAGTAAAGATGATTTGGTTTGCAGTGTTTGTCAAGTCAGCAGATTGCACTTTCTTTCCCTTCATTTCCTTTCTGTGTATGTTGTTTCTTTTTTATTTTTGTCGTCCCTTCCCAACAGCATCAACTGAGGTGGTAGTGGACTTCTCAGCGCGCCGTGTGACCCGTAGCCAGCGCCAGGAGGAGCCGGTCGCGCCCAAAAAATACCCTCTGCGCCAGAACCAGACGGAGAGCGAACAGCACGGAGACGTCTCGGAGGGTAGGAGGAGAAACTCCGAGCCGCGATCTTTCACTATAATCCCTCGTCCATTCATCCAGCTTCGTTTTTTTTTTTTTTTTTTTTTTAATCCTTGTTAAAAAATAGTTATTCTAATGCAGATCAGTTTAAAGACAGAACATTTGAAATTTTTGGCAAATTTTACTGTAAAAAAAAAATAATAATAAACATTTCAGCACTAATTTCTGCTGCTGCTGAATTAATCTCTTATTTATGGTAAATAAAAAAAAAAAAGTGTAATTGTTGATACAGTGCGGTTTTCTCTATTTAAGGAGACATTTATTTTGCTTTTACGGAAGGAGTCTCCAGTTTCAGGGCTAAAGCTCCTTTAAGACAGCCGAGGATTTTAAGCTTTCATGGTAACGTGACAGTGTGTTTTTGTTTTTATTTATTTATTTTAATTAACTTACATAAAGAGAAAAAATAGGTTTATACAGTTATTAAAATATGTGTTTAGTTAAAACTATTTTGTATCACATCACAAATCCGCCCAAAATAAATATATGTTTAAATAAACGTATATATGACTAGGGCTTATTATAATATTTGATGAAGAAATGTATCTGAGTTTAAAAGACAGAGACGCTAACAGATTCTACAAAACAAAAAAGAAACGATATAAAATTAACATTTTCTGTAAAAAGCATTTGAAATTTTTTCTGAATGTAAATCATGTGTGTTTTTTAAAAACCGTTTAAAAAACTGTCTAAAAGCTGTGTGTTGTCTCCACAGCGTCAGAGGCGAAGCGGGACGAGTCTCCTCCCCGAACCCCCTCCGGACAGACGCGCTCCTCAGAGTCCGACGTCTCCAGCCCTAACGCCTCCCAGGACGAGAGGCTGGCTAAAGAGCTGTCGATCAAAGAGTCAGGCCACGCCCATCGGCCCAAACGCCGCCGCTTTCACGAGAGCTACAATTTCAACATGAAGTGTCCGACACCGGGGTGTAACTCTCTCGGTACACACACCCTTCACATCGTTCTCACCTTTACACCTTCCCATCTTTCTTTCTTTCATTTCCTTTTCCTTCTTTCTTTCATTTCTCTTTTCTTCTTTCTTCATATCTTTTTCTTTTGTTTCTTTCCTTAATTTTACCTTCCTTCTTTTATTTCCTTCTTTCTTTCATTTCCTTACTTTTTCCTTCTTTCTTTTATTTCCTTTACCTTCTTACTTTTTTCTTCTATTTTCCTCCTTTCTGTCATTTCCTTCCCCTTTCTTTCTTTCTTTCTTTCTTTCTTTCATTTCCTTCCTTTTTCCTTCTTTTATCTCCTTTACCTTCTTTCTTTTATTTCCTTCCCTTTTCCTTCTTTCTTTCATTCCTTCTTTCTTTTCTTTCTTTTCCATTTCCTTCTTTCTTTCTTTCTTTTTTTTCTTTTTCATTTCCGTCCCTTTTCCTTCTTTCTACCATCCTTCTCTCTGTGTCTTTTTAACCAGTATTTTCCCCAGTCTCTGTTTTTTTTTTTTATAAATTTTCTTTATTCTTTCTTTTCCTGTTATTTAATTTTAACGCACTACACCTGCTTGAAAAAAGTCTCAGTGATTCACAATGTTTTTAATGAAATTTTTATATATATATATATATATATATATATATATATATATATATATAACTTTGATTCATCAAATGTACCCCCCTCCCCACTCCTCTCCCCCCACCTTAGGCCATTTGACCGGGAAGCACGAGAGACACTTCTCCATCTCCGGCTGTCCCCTTTATCACAACCTCTCAGCCGACGAGTGCAAGGTGCCAATACTTTTGCTCAGGCCAATGGTTTTGGGTGTGCCTGTGGAAGAGGTGCAGTGGTGTAGTAACGAGTTGTGCTGCTCCGTCGCAGGTGAAGGCGAGCTCTCGTGATAAGCCTGCGGAGGTGAGGACGCTGTCCCAGAGCCAGGACGAGAACCGACACTCCACGCGCCATCAGGTAACCACGGCAACGGACCCATCGACATCACTTACTCACGGCGAGGGGAGGGGTTAAACACACGCGCTGAGAGACACAGGTGAGACCTGTAGAGATCCTGTGGTCACGTGACCATACAGAGTAATCGCCACACACACACACACACACACACACACACACACCATCGCAGATTAGGACGTCCAGACAGCAGACGCACGTCAGACGTGGTACACCAGTTGTCACTCCCGCTCCACAGTTCAGGTCCAGCTGTGACGGAGACTCGGGCACAAAGCCGCAGTGCATTGTGGGCCGGTGATGTCATGTGCAGGGTCTCTACACCCTCCATGTTCATGTTCGGACCGAAGCCTGGTTTCACTGACGCTGTGTTGTTTCTCTCAGATGCGCTACAAAGAGAAAGTGACGGAGATGAGGAGGAAAAGAAACAACGCCACGGTCAAGGAGCAGAAAGACAAAGACTTGGTGAGCTGTCTACCTATGTCTGTCTCTCTGTCTGTCTCTTTATCACTCTGTTTCTCTCTCTCTCTTGTCTGCCTGCTTGTCTTTCTGTATGTGTCTTTCTCTATCTCTATCTGCCTTTCTCTCTCGTTTTGTCTCTGTCTGCCTCTCTCTTTGTCTCTCCCTATATCTCTGTCTGTTTTCCCTTTTGTCCGTGTTTCTTTTAATTTTTTTTACTGTCTTTCTGTCTGTCTCTATTTTTGTCTCTCTCTGTCTCTGTTTGTCTACCCACCTCTGTGCATCTGTCTCTATCTCTCTCTTTGTCCATCTCTCCGTCTGCCTCTGTTTCTCTTTGTCTCTGTCTCTCTCATTGTCTGTCTGTCCATTTCTTTGTTTTTCTCTCTCTCGCTCTACCTATTCTTCTTTTCTGTCTGTCCGTCTCTTTGTTTGTCTGTCTTTTTTTTTTATTTTTTTTTTTACATTCTTTCTTTTGTCTCTGTCTGTCTTGCACTCATGCTTGTGCTCTTGCCCCTCTCTCTCTCTCTCTCTTTCTGTTCCTTTTTTCCTCATTCTCAAAAATAATGTAATAAGTGAGTTAATCAGTCAATCTGTAGAGAGACACAAATATACATATATTTCAAAAAGACAACATTTAGTAACTACCTGCTCTCTCTCTCTCTCCCTCTCTCTCTCTCTCTCTCTCCCTCTCTCTCTCTCCCTCTCTCTTTTGGAGGTGGACCCACAGAGCCCGAGCTGTACCCGTGAGCCGCTCTTGGAGAACATTACAAGTGATTACGATCTGGAGCTGTTTAGAAAAGCGCAGGCACGTGCCTCGGAGGATCTTGTAAGAGAGAAAACTCATCAGCTTTTATCCTTTTTTTTTTGTCCTCCTGTCTTCCTTTCTTTCCTGTGAGGCTCACAAGCAGCTGGTGTTACAGCATGTCCTACTGGAGTCCTTCCTTCTCTTCTAACTTCTCTTAAACTTCCTCTCTCTCTCTCTCTCTCTCTCTCTCTCTCTCTCTCTCCTTCCTTTCTTTCTCCTTCTCTTTTTTTGCTTTTGTTTTTAGTTTCCTCTTGCCCTTCTATTACCTTTTTTTTTTTTTTTTTTTTCAATATTTTGTTTGAACTTTCTCTTGTTATTTTCCACTCACTGTCTCTCACTCAAACGCACGACAATTTTTGTTCCCCCCTCTGTTTCGATCTCTCTCTTCTTCACATTCTTTCTTCTTTTAATGTTTCTCTTATTTGTTCCCTTCCTAATGTCCTTCTGTAATATCTTAAAGCCAATAATTTTTTTTCATCTTTTTCTTGATCTTTTCTTTTTCTCTTTCTGCCTCAGACTCTTCTCTTTTTGCCCTTCATCCTTTAGTTTTCTCTTTTCCTTTAAACTCATTAGATTTTTTATTTTTTTTTATCATATATATATTTCTCTCTCCAGGAGAAAATGCGTCTCCAGGATCAGGTGACGGAGGGCAGCAACATGATCAAAACCATCGTGTTCGGCTGTTACGAGCTCGACACCTGGTACCACTCGCCGTACCCGGAGGAGTACGCTCGCCTCGGCCGCCTCTACATGTGCGAGTTCTGCCTCAAGTACATGAAGAGCCAGACCATCCTCAGGCGACACATGGTAACGACCTCTGACCTTTAATCATTGTCAAACAAAAAAAAAAAGCATTACCAAGACCACATGCACGGGACCATGACACTGAGGTTCAAAATTATTGTCTTAATTTGACTTCAAGAGACAAAGAGACTCTTTTAAGGGAACAATGTGGATTATGTAATTATCCATTTAATAATTATGTAATAATTAAATGTGGTATTTTGTATTTATATGTATTTATCGAGGCTGGCACCAAATAACTGGACAAATGATCTCATTAAGAGGATGTTTGCCAATATTTTAATTTACATTTACGGCACTCGGGAGACCCCCGTATACAGAGCGACATACATTTTAATCTCATTTTACATCTAAGCAGTTAAGGGGTTAAGGGCCTCCCTCAAGGGCCCAACAGGAAAAACATGTGGGTGTTGGGCTTTGAACCGATCAGTAGTCCAACGCTTTAACCATGTCCCTATATTTAACCCTTGTATTGCGTTAGAAAGCTGTTTACACCTGTGGTGTTAGCGGGTCCATTTGGACCCATGATTTAAAAATGCTTGAAAATGCTTAAAATCACCAGTTTTCTTCAAATGTTGTTTTTCAGCTAATTGCTGGCTTAGTATGTATTCATATAAATGGAACCAGTGTGTGAATAGTTTTTTAGTGGCTCCACAGACACAGTATTTTAAAATATACCACTCGTTTTTGATTGCAGAAACTGTTTAAATTCACTAAATATATTTATTTTTCTTATAGAATGAGTAATAATAACCTATAAATGTGTTATAAACTAATATTAGAGTACACCTACCAATTTTTTTTTTATTTATTTATTTTTTTTAATTATTTAAAATTATTAACAATAGTGACATCTTTGGTGTTTCGGGTCAAAACAGACCCGCATAAATAAATGGTAGGATAAAGACAACAAGTCAAAAAAAAATTCCATAAAACCAACTTTTATTTAACCATACCAATTAACCAAACAATTTAACCATAAAATGAACAATGATAAACAACACTGTGTGTGCGGTTGTGTGTGCGCTCATGCACCTGCATTGACCATAAACTGAACATTGAAAATAATATGGTGTTAGTGCAGGTATGTTGTTCTGAATTAACCATAATCTAAACAATGAAAACAAACCATAATTTGAACTGTGTGTGTGTGTGTGT
>JAQMYJ010000008.1:2747642-2761994 GCA_030014305.1 Clarias laeviceps
CTCCTCTAGGTAGGCCGACTCATCATTGTTGGTGATCAGGCCCACCACGACAGTGTCGTCAGCAAACTTGATGATGGTGGTGGAGTTGGTAGTGGCCACGCAGTCGTGGGTGTACAAAGAGTACAGCAGATAATATATTAAAGAGATAAATATCACAGACGAGGGGAAATAAAATCGATTCAGTTAGTTTGTGTGGCAAGTGATGTTATCACCAAGCAGAGTACAAACTTAACTAAAAGTTTTTTTAAAAAAAATTTTTTTTATTTAAAGTGGTAAAACGTTGCAGTTCCTCGATATTGCTGCAGGTGGTGCTCTCTAAACTATTCACTCAGCTCAGCATCCTGTGTGGTAGGAGCAAATTGTTTGCTAAGTTTGTGTAGAGTTTAACAAAATCTGAAGAAAAAAAAAAACAAGGTTAATATTGAATCGGGATATTTATAAAAACCACGATACTTACAGAACCGCAATACAGATCAGATCGACACCTAGGCATCATTATTACTTTAATAAGACTTTAATAAGACACTGTAATAAGTCACTTTTTATGCATATTTGCACACCCACAGTCACTTCCAAATTTTTACAAATTTCTTTTTTTTCTTCTATATTTCTATATTTTGTAATATTTTTATTATGCCCTTATTTGTACAGTATATTTTACTAGTTAAATTTATTTTCCTTTTCGTAATTCTTTTTTATTCATATTTATTTCTTATGTATAAGCTTTTTTTTTTTTTTTTAAGGTCACTGGCGGTCGTAAAAGCATTTCACTGCATATCGTAATGTGTATGACTGTGTATGTCGGGTCGGCTCAGGTAATTCCTATTCATTACAAAATTAAACATACAACAGCATACTTATAAAATAAAATCTATATCAGTCGGGTAAGAGGAATAAAACACTTTGTAAAGTTCTGTTACAGGAACATCATGATTTTCAGGAAGGTAACAGTTACTCAGGTTAATAACATGTTGCTGATATTGATTCATTTCCTATAACAACATGACACTGAGGGTTTTATTCAGTCCAATCTCATCATCAGTAGTTGTCAGTACTTAGGATTGCTCATGTCATAAGAATATCACGAGTCTACAGTTAGGAAGTTATACACGTGTCCACCTTTCGCAGGTGAAGTGTGTGTGGAAGCATCCACCCGGAGACGAGATCTACAGGAAAGGCGCCATCTCGGTTTTCGAAGTGGACGGCAAGAAAAACAAGGTACATTGTTCTACTTTAGAAACGGTTTCAGATCAAAAAAAAATATATTTTTTGATAACAGTGTTTAAATGACGATTCAAATAATTATTTATAAATTGTCAAAATAATTCGTGTCACATGACAAATCTCTCCAGAACAAAAGTTAAATTGAAAAAAAAAAAGTCTTTTTAATATGCAAAAAATATTATCCACTTTAATAACGTGGAATTACTGCTACCAGAATATAGGAATGACATTGCAAAAACTGTAGAATTCATCAAATGCTCTTTTTTATTTATTAAATATTATTATTATTATTATTACTTTTTTTTTGGTTACAGAAACATCCAAAAACAACCACATATACACGTGACCATATGGATCTGTGATTTATTTATTTATTCGTTTATTTATTTTGCCTATGTAACCTGTTTTAAAATTTGCTGCTCAATCATGTTTGTTTGTTTGTACAGTTGGGTAAAATCAAATATAATAATATTATAATAGTAATAATATATATTAATTTTCATTATATTGCCTAGGTTGTACTGAAAAAAAAACAAAAAAAGAGAGTTTATTAAGAAAAAAATCTATTACCACAGTAATGCAGTGTAATAGTGATTGATATAGTGGCTATATAATGATGACAGCATTTTATTTATTTGTTTTGCGCTTTTTATTGATTATGCAATTATGAACAAGAAACAAATGCAATGCTTCAGGAGTTGGAAAAGGAAAGAACAGGACAGCATTTTGCTGTGATCAATTAATTTTCACACTCTACTCATACAAGTATTCCTAAATTAATCTTTGGTTAAAAACAATTCTTGTTCATGAAAAAGTTGAAAGTATAAAAGTAAAAAAAAAAAAAAAAAAGTGTGGAAACTTTAAAAATCTCAAGAGTGAGAGTTTATTTGAATGATTTAACAGATTTACTGCCAGAACCTGTGTCTCCTCGCCAAGCTCTTCCTGGACCACAAAACTCTATATTACGACGTGGAGCCGTTTCTCTTCTACGTCATGACCGAGGCAGACAACACGGGGTGTCACCTCGTCGGCTATTTCTCCAAGGTAACCAAAACGCATATAAAACTCATACTGGAAAAAAAAATTGATTAACATGATTTTACAATTTATAATAATTCTGGCCGCAATGTCACACCTGAGTCTGTTATGGAACGTGAGAAAAGTGTAGAAGTGATAAATGATCAGTTATGGAGGGATTCAGGAAAAATTATATAAAATATAAAGCTGTCTAATAAATGATTCCTGTGATGTCATGAAAATATATTTTGTGTTTAATGTGTAGATTTTGAAACGCAGTTGTTTTTGTTTTTAGCTTATTAACATTTTGGATACATGAAAAGTTTCACACAGTCACATTAACAATACAGTTGTGTGATAATGTTCTATACGCGCACACACACACACACACACACACACTGTTTTTACTGTACGTAGGAGAAGAACTCGTTCCTGAACTACAACGTGTCGTGCATCCTGACCATGCCGCAGTACATGAGGCAGGGCTACGGCAAAATGCTCATCGACTTCAGTGAGTTCACACTCAGATTCTCTTTGTTTGTTTGTTTGTTTTTGTTTGTTTGGAACAGCAGCAAGGTGCAAACGGCAGGGTTCATATAAACATTTTTAAAAAATGCAGAATTGTTGATTTATTGTAAAGTCAGGAGATGTTTATTTAACATTTATGTCTCCAGTGTCAGAGTTTTGTAATAAAGTTTTAATCAATAAACAGATTCAGTGTCCGGTTCTTTACTAAATAAGCATTTTTTTAACGTTACTTATACAAGAAAATAAACTAATATACAGTAAAAATAAACCTCATTGCTCCACAGTATCTCTGATTATTTTCTTCCAGCATGTCATTGTGTGCTTTATTACTTCTGAACAACAAAACAGTTCTTTTAAACACACCTGCTGATCAGCCAAGAGAATTTTTTTTCGAAGAACTAGAGATTAGTATCTGGGTAAAGGCATCTCATCCCTCTGTGTGTGTGTGTGTGTGTGTGTGTTTAGGTTACTTGCTGTCGAAGGTTGAGGAGAAAGTGGGCTCTCCTGAGCGACCTCTCTCTGACCTGGGTCTCATCAGCTACAGGAGCTACTGGAAAGAGGTGCTGCTGCGCTACCTGTATAACTTCCAGGGCAAAGAGGTCTCCATTAAAGGTAACACACACACACACACACATTACACTACACTACACTACAGAGTCCTGTTGTTTTTCATTTGCTTGATATCAGTCTGTCTGTTCGGATGTGCAAGTTAGCCTGTGGATAATAAATAATGACACCCTCCACACACACACACACACACAAATTTAAAAAGTGCTGCTTTAAAACGAACTTTGCTAGAAAGGGGTCTCTTTATTTGTAGAAATATCACCAGTGATCTTATCAGTTAATGTAAATTTAACGTGTCCACACTTTTCTTTTTTTTTTTCTTTTTTTTTAATTGGATAGGCATTCAGGTGTAATAAACACACACACACACACACACACACAGGTTTACCATTATGCTGTAAGATGTTGAGTTGAGCACGCGCTGCAGTGGAAGATTCCAATCGAATAAATGTTTAATTATGTAATGAATTATGTCACAAATTGTCTACAACTGTGTTCCCCTGGTGGTCCACAATGGTACTGCATGTGGGCCTCGTTTTTAAGAGGTCAATTACATGATAAATATATTTTCAAACTTGTAATTAATTAAATATTTACAATAAAGAAAAACTATATATATATATATATATATATATATTCTTTTTCTTTTTTTTTATACTCTTTTCTGATTTTATAAGAATTCTAAACAAACGCAGCAGCTCCTAACACACAGGACACTGTGAATAGTTTAGACTGTAGTGCAGAGTGTAAATGTAAGCATATACAAGTTAAAAATTAGTTTAAAAGTTTATATTTTGGAATGATGCATGAAAGAATCGTGATTGTAACTGAATCAAACTCATTTTATTTTTCCTCCTCATCTCTCACAATTTTATATCGTCATTGACAGGAAATAATACCCGACAGAATACCTTGGTTTTTTGCTTGGTGGGGAAAGAGTTAAAATGCAGTTTGCTATCGAATTAACTTTTAATCATGTCAGCACTCAAACTCGTCTTTCTTTCCTCTTCTGAGCAGAGATCAGCCAGGAAACGGCCGTGAATCCGGTTGACATCGTCAGCACGCTGCAGTCGCTTCAGATGCTCAAGTACTGGAAAGGAAAGCACCTGGTCTTAAAGAGACAGGTAACCTTTAAACCTTTAATCAGTTTTCATTCCTTATGGTTCCGCCCACCGATATCGTGACTCTAATGTGCTTGCGCTGATCTCTAGGACCTGATCGACGAATGGAGGTCCAAAGATTTGAAGCGCGGCAGTGGCAAGGCGATCGACCCCGCAGCGCTGAAATGGAGCCCGCCTAAAGGGACCTAACGGGCGTCGGCACCCCGCCTGCACTCCTTTACTCGCACTGTAGTCACTGTTAGAGTCCCCATAAGGAACTAGTGCACGCCTAGTTTTAAACGTGTTGCGTAAAAAAATAATAATAAAAAGCAGCCGATGAGTGTTTTCCAGATCCTGCTAAGTCGCACTCAGCTGTGCGTTTTTTTTCGGGAACAGGGTTGAGAAACGCTGATCACTGGATTCTTCACACTCTGTATTTACCGTTACATGAGATACACGCGTATCAAACTAATGTTAGCGCCATCGCTGATGTCAGCATGCTTCCCAAGCTAGCGGTGTTTCCCTAAATCCTGCTAAAATGTAAACAGTTTACTGTAAACACCATTCTCCCAACATAATGTTTTATGTACTATATGATTTTAACCATGCAGTTGTGAAGAGCCCGGAGTAAGCTCCCATTATCGCTAGCTATGTTAAAACCTTGTAGCGCAAGTGCAAAGCTTCAAACTAGCAAATTACGTTTGGCATAAATCGGGAACCAAGTATAAATTACTTTACATAACCAGACCTCTCCCAGTATATTGTCATTAACAAAACCAGAATGTTACACAAGTCCTGAAACTCCTATCTTTATATTACATCATTACTGAAATCCTATTTCTGTACATTTACATATGGACTCAAATCCCATTTAGGTTGTTGCGTCGGCCCTGAACTTGTGTAATATGTTATCAGTACTGAAACCCCTTTAAATGCATTGTCATTTCTGAAACCGCTTTCACTATTTTATGTCAGTACTGAAACCAATTTCAGTATTGACAGTTTTTAATCCCCTTTCTTTATGTCAGGACTGAAACCCAGTTCAGTATGTTGGGTCTGGACTGAAAGCCCTTGCAGTAAATTTTGTCAGTTTTAAAACTCATTTCAGTATATTATGTCTGTACTGAAACCTGTTTAGTAGATCACTTCAGTACAGAAACCCTTTTTATTCAAGTACAGTGGAACCTTAGATTACGAGCATAATTCCTTCCGGAAGCGGCTCATATTCCAAAACACTCGTAAACCAAATCGAATTTTCCCATAAGAAATAATGGAAACTCTAATTATTCATTCCACAGCCCAAAAAAATAAATACATAAAAATAATTAATACAAAATATAAAGTAAAAGTAAAACAGATTAACCTCCACTTTACCTTAAAAAAAAAAAAAAAAAGTAAAAATATATCCTGACAGATAAGTGTTTCCGTTTGTGCGCGCAGGCGCTGTGTGTGTGTGAAGCTAAAGTAAGGAGCCCCTCCCCCTCTCCCCCTTCTCGTCTTACACAGTTACCCTTCCTCCACTCTTTTCACACACGAGCACACACAACGGAAACACTGTTTTATCGGAAAAATAAACAAGAAATCACTGTAATGACACTCGATTGAGCGACACAGTAACAGAATCACTGCTGTAAAGTAAAAATAAAACAAATTAACCTGCACTTTACCTTAGAAAAGAATTGCGACAGAGCAGAGTTTCTGTGTAGAGCAGAGAGAAAGTGTGTGTGTCTGTGAAGGCGAAAGTAGGAGGGGTCTGTCTGTGTGTGTGCGCGCGTGTGTGTGTGGCACAGTGTCCGATGATGCACGCACAGACACAAAGAGCAGGCTGAGCCTTGAGCAGAGAGAGAAAATGGATCTTTAACGTCTCTAATGAGACTTGCTTTTGCTTTACACACGCGCGTTTTTCAAGTCAAAATTTATTTTAAATTTTTGCTCGTCTTGCGGAACACTCGCAAACCGCGTTACTCACAATCCGAGGTTTCACTGTACATTCGTGTTTATGAAACCCGGTTTAGTATACATCAGTACTGAATCCCCTCATAATACATTATCAATGTGGAAACCCATTTGGTATTTTATTTCAGCACTGAAGTGCTTTTGAACTTGTAACATCGGATTTTAATTACCAAAACACCTTTTTAGGTCAGTACTGAAATCCCTTTTAGAACAATATATTAGTACTGAAATCCATTTCAATACATTACTACAGTAGAAACCCTCCCTTTGAATACATTTTCAATACCATAACACCTTTTAGTATTTTATATCAGTACTGAAAGCCTTTTCGATACATAAGGACATAAAAGTGGTTTCGGTATTGACACTATGCACTGCATTGTTTAAAAACCCAGGAGCAGGATTGGGAAACACCGATCTAGACATACAGGCTGAATTCTTGCGCTTTAAGTGCTGATAGAAATGTTTCTAGCATAGGGACCGCTTCCTGTTATTGCTATCGTCGTTGATGTTCAGTCCTGCTTCTGCTGTGCACGTTCCTGGGTCTTCCTGCACCAACACATCCTTTATGAGGAGAAAACGGTGCTGTTCTGTACAAAGTTTAAGAGTGCTTACCCTAATATCATTCCCTCTCTGCTAACACACACCTGGTTGACCTCGTCAGCTTATTTCCACACAAGTGTTAGTGCAGGAGAACTCTGACATGTGCGGTAGAGCAGGAGTTACAAACGTGTCCACACATAGCTGATGCTTTAACAGTAGCAGTGCTACCTGTCTTCTGAGTTTGTCACTGAATAGCAGCTAAACACCGTAAATGTGAAACCTGGTAGAAAATGTGGGACTACGGCTGCCGCTCGGCATCCGATCTGGTTACTTAAAGGAGAAGTTGAAGCGGAAATAAAATCTCCACAGTTTTATCCTCTTACCTCCAAGGAGTGAAGTGAAGCTTAAAGGCTTGTTAGCACAAATGATTTACTGTTATTGGTGCAGAGTGTTCATAGGTGACCTTTACTTTGGACACATAACCTATTTTGCCTGATTGACTTTGGGTAAGGGGGACAAAGAGGACATTTTATTTCTGCTCCAGCTGTCCTTTTAGTTTCATTTGTATTTGCCATATTAGGGTGTGTGTGTGTGCGCGCGTTTGTATGTGTGTATGAGAGAAAGAGAGAGAGATCTCTGAGCTCCTGTTCGGCACCTTGTTTTGTTTTTTGGTCACTGAAAGGTCACTAAAAGGTACTAAATAATTAAGACTTTCCATTTTGGATAAATTACAGCTATTTATATTTTAGCAATCTGTTACCACAATCATCTAAAATAATTCTATTTAATAAATTTATCTAGCTCAAATTCTGAACTTTATCTATTTGTACAGGAGTTGTCCCAAATAACCCATATTTATAATTAATTTATTTTTACTATCATCGACCCAAATAATATAAATTCTGACCTTTTAAAGACAAAAAAAAAAGTACCTATTGTCTAAGCTAGTGTCTAAGAGTTAATTAGCAGTTTTAGCATTAGATTAACTCTGATCTCCTGAGCCGTTTATGTCCTGGGTTTGTGTGTATGTGTGTGGGGTGTGTGAAGAGGGTGTGTGTAGAATTAAAATCCCTCACATCTTCTCAACCTTCATGAAACATCATGAGCACTCCTGCATGGTCCTGATGTCAGAGTGCAGTATTTACTCCCACATCCTTCTAAATAAACAGAACAGATGAACTTAACAAAAAAGCTTGTGAGTGATCACTTCAGTCAGACCGGTCCGGTTTATTAGCGCCACCCGAGATTAAGATGTAATTCAGGAAGAGCCATGTTGTGGGCTTGAGGTTTGTATTTCAGCATGCATCAGTCCAATCACAGTCACTTACGAGGTAGGTTAATGTAATAACTGAGAACCTGGGTAACAAAGTGCCAATATTAACATGTTTATTTAAAATCCATATACATTTAAACAGTACTTCTAAATAAAATATAGTCAGTATTGTTGTACTGTTATTGAACAGACTTTATTCTCTACATATTTCCTGAAATATTGTACTCCGCCAGATTACAGGAAGTATTTCGAGAATCTACGAGGGTGAGTAAAAAATTATCAGCACTTCGGTTATAGTGAAACTTGGCTGCACTTTCACATGGATTCATCACTTCGAGCCTGAGAGTAAACTGCAGAGTATGGAACGGAAACCTCATTCGCAGACCGAGAAAAAGTTAACCATCAGCTGGAAAATTTATCAATGCTTACAGCAGTTTACTGGAATTCTCAAGGGTCAGTATTGGAACATTATCAGAAAAAAAAAAGGTTCAACAATCAACAGTGCTCGTAGAGTGAAGAGCTGAAGTCTAAACTTTAGATAACAGCCCTACAAGGACAAAGATTCACTTCTGATGATGAAGTGAAGACAGCGGTGCATTCGTGACTCGCTCAGCCTAAAACCTTTAATTTTATTTTTTTTTAAAGTGGGAATACGAAAGCTTGTTGATGGATGGGAAAAGTGTACTGAAAAGCATGGAGATTAAACCGAAAAACTGTGTATTTGTCTTTTCTAAATTCTACAGCCAGAGTGCAGATCATTTTTGACTCACTCTTGTATATTTTAGTGTTAGTTTGACAGATTTTCATGTTTTTAAGCATTTCTGTTAACATTCTAGAAGCATCCAAAGTAGAAAGAGAGACTAATAGGTTTTAGGTTCCAATAATCTTAAACAAAAAAAAAAAATGTTTATTGCTCAGGATGACTTAAATTACATTAAAGTAAATCACAAGTTCTGTAGCAAAGATATTTTTAATTAATTGAACTAATCAACTCAAATCAAATATTTTTAATCAACTGTGTACCTTAAAATGTACTGTGTAAGATACATATTTATAAACATACATCCATATAGTTTTTCTACACTTTGATGTTTATATACAATTTGTTTTTATATGTTTATGCATATACTTCATATTTTACAGTTGTTTATTTTTTTTTTATTAATTAACTTATTTAAAAACAGTAAAAGATTCCTGTTTTCAGCAGCTTTTTGATGACGCAGTCAGCTTCGTTCGGAGGCGGAAGACATGCAAGCATTCCGATTGGCTGTGCTCTTTGGGGGCGGGACGCAATTCCATAGGCTGAGCGAGCCGTCATTCGTTGTTGCGCATATAGCGGAAGTGTCACAGCACTAAATTCACCTACAGGCTGATATTTAAAGGTAAGCGCTGTCGCTATGACAACAAAATGAACACGGCGTTGCAAACGCTGCTATTTATTTATTGTTTGTAAACACTGAAAGCGGCGAGTTGGTTAATAGGACAGAAAAATTGTCGAATATCGAGCTCCGTGTGTGATTTAATAATGTGGAGGGAAATAAATCAGCAGGTATATTTATTAGCTGTTGTGGCTAACTAGCCAGGTACGTGATACTAAATCTAAAAACAAACAAACAATTACAGTTAATAATTAGTCATAGTATCCAGCAGGAGCCATATAAATACCACCTCAGAATGATTTAATTCAGCTCTGCTAGTGTGTGTGTGAGAAATAAAGTGTGTTATTAGAGACTGTTGCCCTGTGTGTTGTTATAAGACTGCAGGTGAACAACAACCATAAAAGTAAAAAAATTCTTCTTTCCACCGTGAAACGCATTAGACATCTTTGTATTAAAGTATATTTAGTGATTATGGTGTTCATTCACTGCATGTTTATATTAAACTATATATCCTTATGAAAAGTTAGCTGTGTTGTGTTGTGTCCCTCACTGACGCCACCAGGGGGCGCAGGTGCAGTGCCGGTGCAATACCGGGACAGTTGTGTCCCTCACTGACGCCACCAGGGGGCGCAGGTGCAGTGCAGTAGCCCTATTCGGACTGGATTAGTTTGTTCGCAGCATGTCTGAGATTATGTTAATGTCTTCTCAGTAATCTAATATTAATTATTACTAATGATTCAAAGTTTAAATACAAGCAATTAACACATTTACACTTTTATTACACCAGCGTAGATAGTCGATATTAAGAGCCGGCAGTGATACGAGTCATTATTTACAGAAAAATAAACTTGAGTGATCTTGTATGTGAGTTTAAGGTAATACCTGTAGTTTTATTAATTTTACTCAACCTGCAGGATATCGTTTAAATTTTTTTGTTAATGATTGTATTTTCTTTTACCTCCAGGACCAAGGATGTGGCCAAGTCCCTGTACTGAAGCATTGATTAGTCGTTCTGTAATGTTTAATTGAGTTTGGAGATTAAAAATTAAATACAGAGACAAGAAGCAGCCAGGACTTTTTTTTTTTTTTTCCTCCTTTTTGTCCCCTAACATGAGGCGTCTTATGAGCAAAAGTTTTTTTCGTGACAAACAGAAGGCCTTAATTAGGGTCTCTCGACTTTAACTGGTGTAAAACAGTTAAAATAGTACATAAGTCTCGCTTCCTGACTTCCGTTTCTCTATTTCCGGCACAAATTAATGGACAGCAGGTGGCGCTATCATTGTTACAAATACTGCACAACGCTCTGGTTAGGTAACGCAACACTATGCAAAAAAAAAAAAAAAAAAAAAAATGTAGTGAAGTAGAAAGTACAGATATTTGTTGTAGTGGAGTAAAAGTAAACCGTATCCAGGAATAAAACCATTCAACTACGGATGCGCGAAAAACAAAATAATCTGGATGGAAGTAAAATCACTGATCTTCTGAATGCTTTAATGGATTTATTATTATTATTATTACTAATTTCCTATACATCATGTCCTGCGTGCTCTTGTACACACTGTAATACATCTTGTTGCAGCAGTTTAAATGGCTGTCAATCACAGAGGACTGAATTTCATCACAAACCCTTCGATTAAACCGTACGGTTTCTTTCTCGCTGTAGGCAGACTGTTGGCGTTCAGCCTGAACCCGGAACCGAACATGACTCAGATGGACCTCCTGGTCACCAACGTGGCCGAGCTTTTGGCCACGGCCGTGCACGAGGTCCTGCGTCTGATGGGACAGGCCGTGTCCGAATACCGGGACGAGTCGGCCAGGATCCGGCAGGAGAACCTGAAACTGCAGCGCACGCTCGAGGAGCTCCAGAAAAGGCTGCAGCTATCAGGTTTGCCCTAAAAGGAGTCTCCTTTGTCTAAGGTTAAAGCAGTGGGTTTTAGAAAGACCTGCTGTAATGCAACTTTGTCTCGGGGACGATTAACAACAGTACGCATCTCTTTACGGTTTCAGACGCAGTGCAGCAGGTGTCGTCGTCCGTACCCGCGGAAGAGCCGCTCTACGACTCTCACCCTGCGCAAGCACCGGACGGTCACCTGGACCGAGACACAGTGGAGACACGACAGAACGAGGAAACGGAGGTGTCCTTCGAAGAGGAGAAACCGAGCGCGCTTCACCCGAGAGCAGAACCGCGAGAAACACACGGCGCGATCCCACCGCCGTGCGACTTCCCTCACAACACACGAAGGAGCTTCTCCAGGAGCCGGTCGCCCTCGTCTGACATCACCGGCACGCCAGGAATCTCACACACCATCAAAACAGAGTCGCTGTCAGAGTGTCCTCTATCGGAGCAGACGGAGAACACGGTCACAGACTTCGTTAATCCCACACACGTCTCCTGGGACCCGGCAGCTCCGCACTCGCACGTCCGAACAGAGAACACGTTGGACGTCCCCGTGCGGAGAGAGAACACGCACACCTGTCACGTGTGCAACAAGTCGTTCGCGACGGCGTCCAGCCTGGGCGCGCACTTCGTCTGCCACTCGGGCGAAAGACCGTTCGCTTGCGAGCGCTGCAAGTTCCGGTTCAGCCGTCTAGCCGACCTGAAGAAGCACGCGCGCATACACACGGGCGAGAAGCCGTACAACTGTACGCTCTGCGGGAGGAGGTTCAACCGCACCGAGAATCTCAGACGCCACCTGAGGAAAGTCCACTACGGAGCGCAGCTTTAGCTTGGAACAACATCTGGGTTTATTTTATCAGTCGCAGCTCTCGCGCTAGACTCCATCGGCTTGTGTTGTTATTAATAGTATGTTTTGACAAACAGGAGGCTGTTTGCCTGAACTTTGGCTTCATGGTCAGAGAAAAGCTCCTGTAGAGGTCAGAATCACAATGGAGGTCTTAATGATGAGGAAACAGCGGAAACATGGAAAGGTGAAGTTTTTAACAGTGCAGTCTGATGACCCCGCCTCCCCATTCACCAGCGTTCACATCGTTAGTTTTCTCCGTACTCGGGTGTACGTGCATGGAAGTTAACCTTCACGCTACACCCAATTTTATTGATTTATTTAGTGAAAAAAAAAAAAAAATGTCAAGAGTAACGATCACACGTGCCTTCTTACAGTCTCACTCATGGTGAGACAGACGGCACTGATGACGTCGCGTCCGCTTCCAAATTAAGGTAAGATCGGCTTCCACATCCGATTCGATCCGCGCCTCATCGCTCTCGAGACCTCCCCTTCCAGCTGACGGTTCCCGAGCGCGGAACAATCGTGTTCTCACTGATCAGAAATCAACCAGACTTCAGGTTCTCGAAAACGCCCCGACACGCTAGAGAGTAAAACACTTTGTACACGAGTCAGAACGCCCCTGATTGGCTGGTGTCACTGTGAGTGACAAGGGGAGACAGAATACAGCAATAACCGACTTCAAATCAAATCTAGTGTCTTCACACCAAACTCATCGTTTAGTGAAACAATTCTTCATTAGTGTGTGTGGTGTTTATCGGTTATATTCTCACTCACATTTTTGTATTTTAGCTTTTTTTTCTTAAATGAGCAAGTGAAGATTTAAGTTTGTTTTTTGTTTTAATAATTATGCAAAACCCAAGAGATCCCAGATGCTCAAGTTTAATAAAAAAAATTTTATGAAAGAACTGCTTTGTTCCTCTTCGCTGATCATCAGCTGAAAACATCATGAAACACAGAATTAAAAGGTCTCGGCTCGCCCTCTTAGTTCCTTTTCTTGCTCCACTCGGCTCTCCACTCGTCCCAGTTCAGCAGCGTCCGGTCCGTCTGCCAGCCGGCTTCTTCCAGACCTGAGGACGGATTTTAGAAGGATAAAAAGGTAAATAAGTTATCAAATCTGGATTCTGATCGGCCGTTACGTTAAAAAAATAATAATAAAGTTAATTTAGGGCTATTGATGTTGCGAGTGATCAGGCCTTATAAATGGCACTAGTCTCGTCTCTAAGCAGATTGAAAGAGTAGAGCATCAGAAAGTCCCCGACTTACAAACATTCAAGTTACAAATTTCCGCAGATACAAACAGACTGCGGTTCTACAAACATCACGGGAGTAGATCACACGTATTGTACAAAAAAATAGACACTGCAGTACACAAGATACCAATATTTACAATATTTTCAGTGAGTAAGTGAAGGTATAAAATGTCCGGTATATTGTATGCGTGGGGATGCGGGAGAAATGAGTCGGCCTCACCGGTTTCAATGAATCAGTCCAGGAGCACGATGATAGAAAATATCTGTCCTGTAAAGCTGTCCTGATTTATCCTGAATAATCATCATTTTGAAAAATCCTCAACAAGACACGGTTCACAGTTTAATACAGTGGAAAACAGCTCCGAGACAAAATGCCATCCGAGATTCCCCTCACGATTTAAAGGTTCAGAGACAAAACTGTTACATTAGACGCGTAGGCACGGTTATGGTTTTTGGCCATATGATGGCCGGGAGTGGAGGGGGGGGGGAGGAGACACGATTGGATTGGTATGCTTTACATTGTATATTTGCGTCAAAGGCGTACAAGACTCACTTTGTCAGACTTAAGAACAAATCCGACTTACAAACGTGCTCCTGGAACAGAACTCATTCGTAAGTAGGGGACGACCTGTATTATTCTGATTGAGGTGCTAAAATTAAATTGAGGGCAGATCAAAAATCATCACGGACTGATTGTGTGTGTGTGTGTGTGTGTGTGTGTGTGTGTGTGTGTGTGTGTATGTATGTATGTATGTATGTATGTATGTATGT
>JAQMYJ010000008.1:2776212-2786212 GCA_030014305.1 Clarias laeviceps
TTAGATCAATATCGGAATATCACACACACACACACACACACACACACACACACACACACACACACACCCCGAACACAAACGTACTGAATACAGCCTGAGGCGCGTGCAGAAATAAACGTACACAACATTCCCCCCAACACAACCAGCAGGATCATGTGTAGTGACTCAACCGCTCCGCTTTAGCTCCGCCCACTGGATCAACACAATCTGATGCCTGTTGTACACGTTTCTGGCTGCAAGCTTCAGCGGAAAACAAACAAAAAGAATCACAGCTCCTAAAAAGATTGCAGTTTCAGGCTATTATCACAGTTATCATTTAGTAAACAAGATAAACTCAATCACAGGAGACCCTGGACGGGGTGTCAATCCATCGCACACACACACACACTGACATGATCATTCACACACTATGAGCAATTTGGGAAGAGCAATTAGCATGTCTTTGTACTGTGGGAGGAAACCGGAGAACCTGGAGGAAACCCACTGGGAAAACATGCAAACTACATGACCACAGACCCCGAGGCGGGAATCGAACCCGGACACTGAAGGTGTGAGGCCACCGTGCTGCTAGTTAGTACGTTTTCCGCCTCCGCTTCAGACTCGCTAAGAATGCTAACAGCGGTACCGAGCAGCGCGACTGATATTAAGCTTTAAAGCAGAAATGTCATTCTCGGTAAAAGATTCAGCATCACGGTGCGTTTTAAACAGCCTTTTCAAGTTTGTAACCTTATACAAGCTTATAGCTAATAAAATCAGGAGGCGTGGCCTAAACATCAACATATCGAATTAACTTTTCTTTTTTTATTTTTAATTGGCGTTGATTGGCGTTCACTAAATTGCCTGTAGTGTGTGTGTGTGTGTGTGTGTGTGTGTGTGTGAGTGTGTATGTGCCCTGCCATGGATTGGCACTCTGTTCAGGCTGTACCCCGCCTTAAGTGCCCTAAGTCTCCTGGAATAGGCTCCGCCCCCCGCGACCCTAAATCCAGGATAAAGCGGCATAGAAGATGAGTGAGTGAGTGTGTTATTGAAGTGTGTATGTACTGTATAAACTGTGTTCTTCAGCCAGGCTTGGTCTTTTTATAAGTAAGTGTGAGTGCGAGTGCGAGTGCGTGTGTGTGTGTGTGTGTGTGGTGCTAAACTTGGGTATACAGTAAACTTCCCCTGCTGTTATTCGCCTCACAGCAGCAGCATTAAAAATAAATAAATAAATAAATAAATAAAGGAACTCGACTAAACACACAACATCGACTCGACTGATGCTCCGAGAGAACTTTCGGTCGAGTTCGTAAGTATTTGGACAGGATATTAAATTAGTCGAAGTGTCGAACGTTCAGCCTAAGTTCAAGAAGTTTAACCGAAAAATATATCATCTTGCATGTTGAGAAGGAAAGTCCCTCCATTTTATTACATGTTCAAAAGTAATCGGACAGCTGACTGCCACCTCGTCGTTCTCTGATACGCAAAACTTCTGTTTTTTTTTTTTTTTGTTTGTTTGTTTGTTTTTTTTGAAGTAAGCCCTGGATTTAAAGCGTGACGTCTCTTCTGTGTGAAACGCATCACGTTTCCTGTCTCTGAAGACATTTCCTGTAAATTCAATTCCTTTTAAAAGAAATCGAAAGTGCTTTCCTGTTTAAATGTTCAGACACACGGATTAACAAACACATGGCGTTAATGACCGGGTAAATAAATCAACCATTACACGTAAACAATCTGTTTTTCTTTCATGATTTTCTTTTAAAGGATAAGAAACTTTTGGAGAACTTCAATGGTTGCTATTTTTTTTTTTTTTTTTTAAACCACAAGCTGCATTGTAACCTGAAGTGCAGCATTTTACAGTATCTAGATGGTTTCATGACACCGTGGTGTCTGTGTGTGTAGGTGTGTGTGTGTGTGTGTGTGTGTATGTGTGTGTGTGTGTGTATGTGTGTGTGAAACCAAAAGAGAAGATATTTTCTTGCAAAGACATAATGAAACTGTGAGAGGATTTAAGGAAGGACTTGATCTTGACTTTTGCTTGTGTGTGTGTGTGTGTATGTGTGTGTGTGTGTGTTTGTGTGTGTTTTCAGTGTAGAATAAGATGTCTACCTCAAACCACACACCAGTCAGCAGCACTCCGCTGAACCACACGGACGACGTGGAGGTGGGTTACAACAGTGACCACCACAGAGCCAGAGACTACAGGAAGCTGGCAATCTGCAGCATCATATGTGGCCTGTCCTGTGTCGGAATCGTGTCCCTCATCTACTCGGTCAAGGTACACACACAAACACACACACACACACACACACGTCATTAAGCATGAAGTGACTGAGCTGGATATGGTCGTTTTTTGGGAATCATGGCTTGTTAAATGGACGGGACTCGTTCCAGACTTCACGCTGCTTCTCAGATGAGACGCTGTTGCTTCCACACCATCACTTTGTCTTTAGAACCACTGCAGATTAATGACATCTTATTAACTAAATTATTATTAGGGCCTCCAAGTGGCGCAGTGATAAAGTGCTCGATCTATCGTTCGGAGATCGCTGGTTCGATTCCCGGGTGATGCTGTAACCTCTCGCAGCCGGAGGTCTTGAGAGAGCTGATTGGCCGAGCCTCTCTCTGAGGGGAGGGATGAGAGGGACCTCGTGCTCCCACATTAATCACGGCTCTACAGCCAATCAGGGGCGTCTGTGAGCTCACGCAAGCGGAAGGAGTGGATAGAGCCGTCCTCAGAGTGTGTGACTCCGCCCCCAACGGTGTGTGAGCGAGCAGTTCGAAAAGATGCGGTCGGCTGGCGTCACGTGGTTCGGAGGAAACACGTGATAGTCTTCGGCCCTCCCGGCTGAGTGGTAGTAGTAGCCTTAATGTGGAGCCCCCTAGTGACGGGGAGGAATTGGCCACGACTAGATTAGGGAGAAAATCGGGGATAAGTCCAAAAAAAAAAAAAAATTATTATTAACAACTTTCTTATTTTCAAGACAATAAACCAATCATAAGCTCTGTCAACTCCTTTTAAAAGTCTTACATCATCTTACTCTCTTGGCAAAAAATCTTTCTAGCCTAAAAATATCTAATTCCTGGAGAGTCTTCCCTAAAGTGCAAATGAATTGATTATATACATTTGTTGCTGAGAGAGTAAGACGATTTGAAAGGAGAAGAAAAAAAATTATAAAAATGACAAAAAGCTTATATTTGGTTTGTTGGCTGAAAAACCAGAAATTCTCCATATTTTCTCGTATGAAGTCTAACCTTGACTTAATCATGTTTTCTCTCTGTCTCTAGACTCGAGAGCTCAACAAGAGACCCAGGAGTGAGAAAGCCGAAGAGTATTCCAGAAAAACTTTATACTGGGGAATAGGATCGATCTTCGCATTGTTGGGCTTTATAGCGGCCATCGTACTGCTCCTGGGACTGCTGTCTTACCTCCTGACGTTTATAAACTGAGACAAAAAGGCCAGATGGACGCTCAACATTTGAGCTTTATGAAAAACTGACATTCATAAAAACACAGTGCTCGAAACCCGCGTCCGCCAAGCTGAGACCGAGGACGCAAAATACTTTCCATTCAAGGGAAAGCAGGTTGAAAATCCAACCACGTGATGTGATATAAACCCCTGAAACACTCAAGAGTCCCGAAAAATGGCACCGAGTGAAAAGAAAAGAGCAATAAAGCTGTGGCATGAAGTCCAAGAAGACAGGAAGATGCACACAAAGCTTCCACCAGGCGTCGTTTGTATGCCTGAAACATCCTCAACACCCAGGAAGATAAAACTATTTTGGACATTTTTTTTTCTCCCCCTTTGGTGCCGTTCGATCAGCTGGTTAAAATGATCATCCCTCACCAATCCTGCGAGTGTTCGACCTGAGAGGATTTAGAACAAGAATCTCAGATGCACACACAGGGTTTGGAGACACACACACACACACACACACACACATCCAGAGTGACTCACATTCATCTTATTATACTTTACATTATTGAGCAGTTAAGTTTTGAGGGCCTTGTTTAAGGTCTCAGCATTGGTGGTGCCAGGGTTCGACCTTCCAAGATCGTCGTCTTAACATCCTCAATAGTGCCTTTAACCACTTAAAGTAAAACGAAATGCAGCCTAGGAAGGCGGCGGAGCTCAAGACGAGACCCACGAGAACTTGAAAGACTTGAAAGAGGCGTGGAGGAGCGAAGAACAAATATGGCGCACACGTTTTGTGTTCGTTTTCAGGCAGGATTTGCACTTGTGAGACGGAGTCCATCCTGATCACACACAGCTAATTTTTTTACCAAAACTACTGAACCAAAACCTGGACAGTTCACACGGACCTTAAAGTTGTTGTCCCCCCCCCCCACACGCTTTGTTACTGTGATGGAGTTCTAGAGGGTGCGTTAACGTTTCTCACCAGACACACCCATTAGCATTAATCAGTTTCAGAACTTTTATAGACACTAATCGTACCCTTTACATGCATTACAGGAAGTGGGTTTAAGTCTCAGAGGGAATGAGACTCCATGTTGGAAATCAAAATGTGTCTTAAAACTCTTTTTGTGTTACAATCTGTTACGACGTACACCGGTGCTCGTCTCAAACGGTTTATTCCTGTACCTTTAGAACTGCAATTAAAATACTAACAAATAACATACAAGTCAGATCATCTGACTCTAATGTACCAGACGGCATATTATTTTAATCATTACATCACGGTCTAGACTTTGAGAAGGTCCTGGGTTCAAGAATCTCCAAACTCCCTCCAATTAGTACAAGCTTGTGTTACGGTTCTTATAAAGCGCTGTATTATATATTGTAACTATTATTATTATTATTATTATTGTTGTACACGGAGTTGTTTTTTGCATTTTTCTACATTGCATATGAGCATTAAATAAAATATTTTCCAATGGTTTACAAGCAACTGTTCAATTTAATAATAAGTATAAACATTAAAAAAAAAAATTATATTACATAGAAAAACAAAACAATTCACTTTCACCAGTACAGGACGGATGATCTTATAGCTACACGTTATAGCTTTTATGAATTATTTAACACGTGTGTGTGTATATACATATAAAAGAAGAAGACAGCAATAGACGCATGAGGACATGATGGACGGTGGGACGCGTGTTCGTTCAGTGTGCGGTTTGAGACAAACCTCAGATATTGCAGAAGAGCCGCTGGGCTGGTGTGAGTGATCAGCTGATATCGGTCTTAATATTTCACAAAAACAACTTTTATACAAATAAACACGGTCACGAAGTAAGGAGTATTAAACCCGGACACGCAGACGTACCCTGAGAGACCGAGCGAACTGATCAGGCTCGTCAGCTCGTGACGTGACGGACAGCAGACGTGTGTGGATTCGCTTGTTAACCGTTTTCAAAACGCCGGACCTCCAGAGACGACCTGATGGACGAGGATAGACATTAAAGCGCTTGTAGTCGAAGATGCCGAACGGAGTGTCTGATGTTTGACTGAGGGAATTATTTTGCACTTGACATCGTGAAGGAGACTTTATTTCGCGAGGGAGGCCGTGTTCGGTGTGTAAACTCTCACTCTCGTGACATTCACGATTTCAGATTCCTTCGCTTGCCGCTTGCGTCCCTGTTGCCTAGCAACAGTGCTCCTATAACTTGGCCTGCGTGAGCAGCTAGTGAGTCACGTGTTCGCTTTAAGAAAGTTTCTGTTCAGTCGAGTGTGTGAGAGCCGATATCCGGTGTGTAAAATGAATTCAGCACGATACAAACGTTAAACGTACGAACGGATCGGACGCTGTTAAATCAAGTGCATCCTTAAAACTCGTGCGAGTCTGGAAGAGGTCTCAGGTGGGGTTAATCCCTCTCACACACACTTAAAACTGTACGAGCAAATGTCTGTACACGAGTACAAAAACATACATTTCTGCATGTGTACGCACACACAGACACAAACATACACACATGTTCAGTACATCATCTGCTCCCTCTCCATCCACACGTGCAGCTCGTTCAGTTTCGAGCACAGAAGTGAATCGAAGTCTTTAGGAGCTTCTCCTTCCCTGCACCTGCGGGTTCTTCCCGTCCCAGGGTTCCCTGCTGCTTTTCGTTGAGCTCCGCCCCCTCCGGCTCCACCGACCAGGGGTCTCTTCGGCTTCCTGGCCACGCCCAGTTCTGGAAACTCAATAAATCGTTTCAGGCGCTTCGGACCGATCAGGGACTGGGAACCGTCTCGGCGGCTGAGAGGAGCTTCGAATACGGTCTCTAAGCGTCTGGACGAAGAAGACACAGGAAATAGAAAAAAAATAAGACATTTACCCATAATGCACTGGATTAGTTTAACACTTATCCAAACTATTCTAAAACGCATAAAATGAAAAAAAAAAAAAAAGTCTAAACTAGGTTGTATGTAACAACTTATTCATGTGTGTTCAGCACCTTTGAGCCTTTTACAACAAATAGATAAAAATAGATAAACATGACAGATAATCAGTTATCAGAGATCACTTTTTTTTTTTTTTTTTGGTAAATGCATTTTGTTAGATGTTTATTTTTTAATGACCCCTCTCTTATTAAGTGAGTACCATTACAGAAAGCGAGCGATGACATAAAAGCTTCAGTGAAAAAAACAAAAACAAAACATAACTGGGTCATGAGTTTGGCTCCTGTGTTTCATGTGTGATTGCGTGCGTGTGCTCACAGGGTGTGTGGTGGAGTGTTTTGTATGAGCCGGTATGACAAAGTCTCCAAAAGACAGACTGCAGATTCTCAGTAAAACCAGGCGACTCATTTGGTTATAAAAGCTGCACAAACTGCACCTGGAGCTCCTGTAATCTTCTAACCAAAACGTTTATCATGTTTAATATCGACTTTGTTTACTTTCTTGGTGTTTCCTGATCTTTACAGTGTTTTCTGTCCTGGAAAAATATTAAATTTTTATACTTTTTATACTTTAAAAAAACATTACTTTCTGAATTTTTTGATCATTTCTGCTTATCTATTTTTTTTTATTTATCATTTCTTTACATTAAATCTACGACGCTTCCACAGACTGTCTAACTGGAAAGTGTATTTTAATCTAAATTTCAGATCTGGTCCACATGTACAAGAGTATTTTTAAAAAGCAGGGGCTTTTCATTCTAAATAAACTAAACTAAAATATTTTGGAAAACTTGTTCATGGGTGAAGATGGACTGAGTATAAATACGCAGTTTTCAGTGCTGTATGGACAGAAAAATGACATTTTTGGCTGGTTTTAACCTGTGAATGACATCAGAGCGTGAAATACTCAGCGACTATTCCTTCTTGTTTTTTTCCAGGCTTCTGATTGGCCAATATGGCTTTACAGTCAGGGTTACAGCGCCATCTGCTGGTTTGGCATTCTTTAACACAGCTTGTTTTTTAAAAAGTTTTTTGGACAATGAAAAAAACAACAACCTGTTTAAATAAATTGCATTGTTATTATATAATAAATTATTGTTTTACACATGCACTAGGTCTAAATCTAAACCCTTAGTCACAAGGGAGCCGTGTCAGCTGCAACACCGACCAATCAGGAGCTTCCACCTCCTCATAAAATTAAAGGTCTTGGTCAACAGAATAAAGATGGTGAATCAGGTGTAGAGTTAAAAGCAACGCATTTATTTTATACAGTGGAACCTTGGATTACGAGTATAATCCGTTCCGGAAGCGGCTCGTATTCCAAAACACTCGTAAACTCAAATTATTCGTTCTACAGCCCAAAAATAAATACATAAAAATAATTAACAAAATATTATGTAAAAATAAAACCTTTACCATAAAAAAATAAAATAAAATTACAATAAATCCAGACAGATAAGTGTTTCCGTTTGTGTGTGTGTGTGTGTGAGAATCTAAAGTAAGCCCCCCTCTCCCCCTTCTCGTTTTACACGGTTATCCTTCAACCCCTCTCTTCACACACACACACACACACACACACACACACACACACACACACACACACACACACACACACACGTACGCGCACAACGGAAACACAGCAGAGAGAAAGAGTGTGTGTGTGTGTGTGTGTGTGTGTCTGTGAAGGCAAAAATAGGAGGGGTCTCTGTCTCTGTGTGTGTGTGTGAGCATGTGTGTGTGTGTGTGTGTGTGTGTCAGTGCGACATGGAGATGAGCAGAACATTCCAGAAGTACATGTACATTATTCAAAGTAGGGAGCGGTCCTTATTTAAATCCCCTCCCTCTCTCTTTCTCTCATTCCACACATCTCTCCTCCGTTCCTTTGTCCCTTCACCAATCTGTCCATCTCTCACCATTCCTTGTACATGAACAACTTTTGACATTGTCACGAGAGAGAGAGAGTCAGGAAGTGGTGCTGACATGGTTACTGTGTGTTTTCATCAGTCAACCAAACAACATATGTGTGTGTGTGTGTGTGTGTGTGTGTGTGTGTGTGTGTGCGCGTCAGATTTTTGTGTATCTATACAAAACGTCCCTGTGGAGTCTCGTTTGACAGTTTCAATGCTAAAAATAGACACACACACACACACACACACTTCCTGAAGTAGTTTCAAAGTTCTGTGAGTGTGTGTACTAACACATGACGGTTTGAGGGGGGATGTGAAGGTGTTGCTGCAAGAGACAGAGAGAGACAGAGAGAGACAGAGAGAGAGATATGAGAATGGACAGAAGTGAGGGGGCGCCGGGAGGGTCAGTGGGGGCCTGAGATTGAGGGACTTGTGGAAAAGCTGATGTCATTTCTGAATCATTCACCGAGTCGTTCACTTGTAGCTAATAATCTTTAATGACTGCGACATTTCTGCTCCTGTCCAAGTCAGGAATTAAACACACGGTGTGATGAAGTCGAGTAAACCTTATCCACAGGGGGTAGGTGATTGTTTTTTTTTTTCAATCGAACAGCACGCCCCCTAGTGGTTCATTCCTCTCACACCATCTGGTCTGTGTAAAGTGTAGCACGTCTGCGAAACACATTAATTACCTCCTGTTCTTCTGGCCAATCAGGATCCAGCATCCACCATACTGCAAGTACGTCACTGTCGGTAACAGCTAATTATGTTTAACCGCTCCACTTAACACTGTAGCTAGTTAGCCTTTATAGCTACGAGGCTTGTGTTCGCTTACTGACCAGCTATCACACTTAGTTCAGACATGCTGTTTAGCCATGTTGTGGTTTTCCTTTACACACTTTCCTGTAGATTTCTAAAGAGTGTGTGAGGAAATACCTTAATCCCTTTCTTAGCATGTAGCGCATCCATCCCCGTCTGAGACACCTCGGCACATCACCGCTAACGGCGTGTTAGTTAGCGACTGTTCGAAAGTGTGCGTGTTCGGTCTTGCTAAAGTGAACGAGACCTAATCCCGTCATGTCCTCACCTTACACCTCGGAGCTGGTGTACTAGGGGACGTTAGATCACTTTCTCAGCACGGCTAATGCTCTCCGTCCTGAAGGAAGAAGTCTGCGGTGCTGCGTGAAGCCCTTCGTTAGCGTAGCGCTCATCCCGGACACTTCTACAGAGGAATTTTGAGGTCAGACTTTCAGCTGATAGACCTGTGTTTAGCATTTCACACTCCCATGACTATTAGCATTGCCTAGGAGTTACATCATGACATTCAATACCCCTGTTATAAAACCACTGCAGACGCTCTGCACTGACCTGAGGTCAGTTCCTCATGGTTTACACGGGGGATTTGAAGGTGGACAGATCTGAGATCAGTACCTGGTTTGTTATGAGTAGTGGGTTATAAGATCTGAGAACGTTTTTTTTCTCAACAAAATCTAAGAACTGATCCCAGGTCGGTGATGAGCTGCGCTGCAGTTCTGGGTACATTGTAGCTGTTCCGTTCCATCTCTGACCCAGGAACAGTCAGGAGCTGATCCAGGGTCAGATCATTACCCGTGCCGGGCCAATTAGTTATTTAGGTTTTATATATACATTACCGTCTATAAATTACAGTTCTATATTAAATCTGATCTAGGATCAGTTTACACTGGCCCAGTCTGGAGGAAACCTTAAATGGCAAGAACGTGAACTGTTCTGGGATCAGCTCCAG
>JAQMYJ010000008.1:2802683-2817445 GCA_030014305.1 Clarias laeviceps
CAGTGCCACTGTCTCTAAGCCGTAGAGCATCGCTGGTCTCACCACTGTCCTGTACACCTTTCCTTTCACTCTCGCTGATATTCTTTTATCACATAACACGCCTGACACTTTTCTCCGCCCATTCCAACCTGCCTGTACCCGCCTCTTCACCTCCTTTCCACACTCTCCGTTGCTTTGGACCGTTGACCCTAAGTACTTAAAGTCCTGCACCTTCTTTCCCTCTGCTCCCTGTAGCCTCACCGTTCCACTTGGATCCCTCTCATTCACACACATGTATCCCGTCTTACTGCAGCTAACCTTCATTCCCCTACTTTCCAGAGCATACCTCCACCTGCACAATTTCATCTGCAAACATCATTGTCCATGGAGACTCCTGTCTAACCTCATCTGTCATCCTGTCTATCACCAGAGCAAACAAAAAGGGGCTTAGAGCCGATCCTTGATGCAGACCCACCTCCACCTTGAACTCCTCTGTCACACCTACAGCACATCTCACCACTGTTTTACAGCTCTCATACATGTCCTGCACCACTCTAACATAATTCTCTCCCACTCCAGACTTCCTCATACAACACCACTTTAATAATCTACTTTATATTATTAAATCTATGGTTTAATAATCCACTTTAAAATAAGCTACCAAATCTCTACTTGCTCAATGTAAACAAACACCTGCACCAATAGATATTAATTAGAAAATCTAAACTGAATATGTTTACTGGGATTAGTTCGTATTTTCACTTCGGCTGAAATAACAGAGCTGAAGTGGTATAAGAGAGTTTTAACACGCTGGAGTCGTTTGAAGACAAAACTTAATCTTTATCAGATCTACTTTTTCGATTTCTCATTTGTGATTTAAGGGGCAGGTTAAGGTGGTTAAGGTGTTAATCTTCTGTTTGTTATAACACATTGTTATTGTGAATAGGCCAGTTATGTACATCTGTTTAGGTGCTTACTGCATTTCATTAACTCTGTAAATGTACTTTGCACAATGACAAAGTTGAATCTAATCTAATATATTTGTAAATATAAATAAATATAAATGTGAAATATTTCGCATGTTGCTGCCTTATAATAGAGCTGATTTTCTTGTAAATGTCCTATTACTTGGGAAGTTCTTTATTCACAAACCCTAAAATCCAGACCTCTCCTGTTCTCCCCTCACTAAAACACATGACAAGAAAAATGGGATAAAACTCCTTAATATAGGTCAGGAATTCAACATCAATGAATATTAAATGGACCGTCTAGCAAGCTAGCAATTTGTTTTTACTCTTATTATTTCTTTCCTTATTATTTCTTTATTTGAATGATTAATTTATATTCATATTACTATCCTATAATGTCACAGGATAATTACATAATTTGTAAACTTGTATGAATTGTTTCTAATACTAGTATTTCAATGTCCAATTGTTTGTAACATCAAAAAAAGCCACATCTTCATCGAAACAAAATTGGCCAATCATATTTTAATATGTAAATAATTTCATGCAAGGTCGACCAATCAGAAGAAAGCAAGTCATTCAGTTGGCATTCGATTTACATCCCTACTCCATGAGGTATAATTATTATAGTGCACTACGCAAACATCTTTATGAGCAGTATTTCACACCCTAGATAGTATTCCTATGCAGGGAGGTCAGGGATATTTAAAATTCAGCCATTAATAAACCCTCGATTAGGGCTAACAGCAGAAAAACAAAGCACGATCAAATTTTATGCACATTAGACATTATACCACACCGTACTGTACACTAATTAATGACATCACTGATCTGTTCAGCCATCCAAAACCTTTATTTTAAAACAAATGTACATTATATCAAATGTTATCATCATAAAGATTTAATCTGGCTGTTTAATACACACACAAATATGAGGGAAAAAAATAAAATGAAGGGGGAAAAAAAAATTCACATTAAAAATGCACTGCAAGTGGTGAAAATGAAATAACGGAGCGTGTGACACGTGTAAGGTCACGTATAAAGGTCGAAATCCAGTCTTTTGGAGTTGTAGAACTGCGCGCCCTCCTGGTTGACCCGTCTGCAGTATACGCCATCTTTAAAGTAGCCCTGATCCACCCAGTCCTGGAGAAAAAATATATATATACAAAATCAATAATAAAGCAAACCTGAGAACTTTACACTCGTTAGCCAAACTTTGATGACCTTCATTTTTGTATCCGCCTACTTAACAGACCTGAAGTGGGATGTGTGACCGGCATCGAGTTAAGAGGCTGCAAAGCCCCAGACCGTTGACTGTTGGTATGATGTTGTTCTCTTTATGAAACGCTTTATTAGTTTTACACCAGATGTAACGGGACCCACACCTTCAACACCTTCAACTTTTCTCTCATCAGTCCATAAAATATTTGCCCGAAAGTCTTGGAAATAATCAAGATGTTTTTAATGTGAGACGAGTCTTTGTGTTCTTTTCAGTCAGCAGTGGGGTTTCGCCTTCGAACTCTTCCATGAAGGCCATTTTTGTCTCCGATCTCTTTCTCATTGTTGAATCATAAAACACTGACCTTGACTGAGTCATGACTGAGGCCTGAAGTTCTTTAGATGTTACTATGGGTTCTTTTATGAGCTCCAGGATGAATTGGAGTCATTTTATTTTTAGGCCAGCCAATCCTGGGAGGGTTCACTACTGTTCCACATTTTCTGCATTTGTGGATAATGGCTCTGACCATGGTTTCCTGGAGTCCCAAAGCCTTAGAAATGACTTTTTAACCCTTAACAGACCGAGACATGTCAATTACTATGTTTCTCATCGGTTTCTTCAGATGGTGGCATGATATGAGATCTTTTAACATACTTCACTCTGTCAGACAGGTCCAATTTATGTGATTTCTTGATTCAGCAAGTCTTTCCAGGTAGGTTTGGATAGCATTTCTCCCCCTATTAATAAATTTATGTACTCGGGTTATCTTTGTGTATTATTAAAATTTGTTTGATGATCTCAATCATTTAAATGTGACAAAAATGTAAACAAAAAAAAGAAGATAAATCAAGAAGTGCGCAAATAATTTTTCACGTCGCCGTACACACAATGCCAATAATTGGACAGATTTCGATAGATGCTAAAGGGCATTTTGTTTCCGAGTACCTGTCTTGTGCAGTGACAATACAATTTTAACTATAAATAAATTAAAAAATAAAAATCTGTTCTTACTTTCATTCACACTAATCTCTGTTACTTCCTTCCAAGCTTTAGTTTTTCTTTCTGAGGTGTCTGTACGTATTTAATACAAATGTGTATATGCCAGAGTAAAAATACATCACAGTTACAATCTTACCTGCATTAAACTGAGGTCAGATAAGGTTAGGACTACAGCTAGGAAGTAAAGTGAGCGAGAAAATGAATCGCTGGAGCTATTAGTTTAGATTTGTCGCTGTTTTGCATCATATGGAGCCTGAGAGTCTACACGAATACAGCAGACCCGACCTGACGGTTCTCACCTGCATCTGCTGGCTGCTGAAGGGTCCGTAGAGTTCAGAGTTCTCCTTGTTCTCCCATTTGTATTCCCACATCACTTCGTCACTCCCTGCAGGGTATAAAAACAAAACAAAAAAAAAAACAAACAGACGAGTTAAAATTTGATCAGCTGTCAAGTCACCATCAATTAATTCCACAGAAACACGTCAAGATACTTCATGTTTGTAATTATCAGTGTCGTTCATATCGTAGCTCTGTCGCACACTTACACAAAAAACCCACACTTGTCCTGTCGTCTGTCTTCACTTCTGTCTAGTCCGAACATCGGCTCAGAAGTGAAATCGAGCTAAATATCACTCAAGCTAGATGAATAAACTCTTACCTGAAACACTACACTATAAAATCTGTGACCATTTCGTTCCCTAGACCAATTAATGATCTTTTTTCTAGCCCCGCCCACACGACACCCTCCCCTTTACCTAATCCATTATCCGCTTCCTCGTCCATCTCCTCCTGCTCTTTCGTCTTGCCGTGCTGCTCGTCAAACTGATCGGCGAACATGTCGAGCTCGTCCTCTTCCTCATCGTCCTCCCGGTGCCGTTTGGCCGGCGCGTCTCTCCGCTGCATGCCTTTCAGTCTGTACGCCAGTTTCTCGTACGTCTGCTGATAAATCTCGTACTCTCCGAGTACCACCAGTCTGTCGGCGAGCGCCGTGAGCCTGTCCAGCTTCTCCGTGTCTCTGATCGACGCCTCGTCTTTCTCCTCCTCCCTCGCCCGCCCCTTTTTCTTCCGTCCCCCGAGTCCTCCGAGACGGCGGAGCGCGGCCGAGACGGTCTCTCCGGGCTGCAGCAGGTTCACCAGGTCCTCGGTCAGCTGACAGGGTGTGTGAGACGCCAGCGGGTCTTCCTGAGCCTCTGCCTCCTCCTCTTCCCCCTCGTCTTCCTCGTTCTCGTCCTGTTTCTCCTCCCGCTGTCTCTCTTCCTCGGCTTCATCCTCGTCTCCGGCTCGGCGTTGCCGCTTAGCCGAGAGTCCCTTCTTTTTCTTTTTCACCGGCTGCTCTTTGATTTTTACCTGCGCAGAAACACAAAGATAAGATTTCATAAGCGTTACACATGCTAACCATGACCTTGCAGTACAGCAAATGCGCCAAGTACGAACTAGCGGTACAGCAAACATCCTGAATACGAACTAGCGGTACATCAACCATGTCAAGTACGAACTAGCGGTACACCAAACACGCTAAGTACGAAACTAGCGGTACATCAAAAACGCTAAGTACGAAACTAGCGGTACATCAAACACGCGGAGTACAAAATAGCGGTACATCAAACACGCTGAGTACGAACTAGCGGTACATCAAACATGCTAAGTACGGACTAGCGGTACATCAAATACGCTAAGTACGAACTAGCGGTACATTAAACACACCAAGTACACACTTAGTTGCCATAGTTACAGTAACAGTAGTCCATAATTAGCGCCTAGAACTAGCGGTACAATTAACATGTTAACTAGGAACTAGCGTTACTGTAAACAGACTAGCATATGAACTTTTGTAATGAGATTAAATATCATGGTGACGCGGGTGATGTCGTACCCAGTCGATGTTGTCCAGCCAGTTGTCTCTGATGTCTTTCTCCTTCTTGATGAAGTAATTCCCCTCAGAGTCGAAGTGACCCTCCTCCATTTCCTCTTTCAGGTTGAAGGGAGTGATGGGAACACCTTCGTCACAGTCGATCGTGGCCATTTCCTGACCTACACACACACACACACACACACACACACACACACTCTATTTGGTTAAAAGTCACAATCCTACACCACATGACTATCATCTTGCTTAATTAATTGACAGCCCACGCCCATCAGTGCAGCCTCACGGACAACACAGGCTTTAAGTGTGCGTAAATAAACACACCTTCGATATCGTCGCTGGCCAGGATGTTGTATTTGCTGTCCTTCTCTCCGTCCTCTTCCTCGTCTTCCTCATCGCTGTCCAGAGAGTGTTTCTCTTTAAACCTTGAGCCGGGTCCACTCACCTCATCGTACATCTGCGAACAGACAAAGTGTCGCCGGGAATAACACACAAGTTAAATCCATTTGTATAGCCTGACAAATCCAAAATAAATCTGCTGAAAAATTTGAGACTGTAAGTCGTTCAAGGTGTTTTCAGTGGTACGCATGCTTCAAGAGCGGAAGAACATCACTGGAAGACAACAAGAGATCAGAAAGACTTTCGACAAGCTCAACCCCTGAAAATGTCGAAACCTTTCAGCAAACTGTGCATGATGTTTGCTGGAGAACAATCTACATCACTGCTGCCGTTGTGCCATAAACAACAGTCTGGACGATCCTCACATGTGATATTTGAACATGCGCAGTGTCGCTGCCAAGTTCGTCCTCAGGCTGCTGACCCAGGAGCAGAAAGAACATCTCGTCGAAGTCTGTCAAGAACTTCATCAGGCGAGCCGTGACTCGAGGATCATTACTGGTGACAAAACTTGGGTAGACCAAAAAAGGCAAGGCAGGTCCGCAGCTGAACTGAGTGCATGCTCATCGTCTTTTTCAACAATCGCGGAATTGAAGAAGCCAAACTGTCAATAGAAAATTCTACCGCCAGATTTTAAAGTGTCTGAGGAAGAATGTATGGCAAAAGCGACCAAATCTGTGGCGCACAAATCTCAAAACTTTTTGATACCACCTCGTATTAGCAGCTGTTGAAAAACAGCCACGCCCCCTTCTGCATAACACACACACACACACGAACTTACCTTCTTTTTCGGCGCCTCGTCTTCCAAACTGAACTCCTCGTCCCCGTCCTGAAACGTGACTTTCCTTTTGGACATTCTGAAAGATTATTAAAGCATGACGTCATGTATGAGTCAAAAAATATAACTGTTACTCACGTGAGCTAACAACATACTAACAGCATTTGTTCTTAACCCTGATATACTAAACTAATAGAAACAAAACTATTACTAAATCCTACGTATATCGTTCATAAGGTGACATAAATTACAACTCTTTAAAGCTATAAAAAATTATAAAACGTAAAAAATATACACGTTATTCCTTCCACCTGAATTACGTCCAATATCCCTTTAGTACACAAGTTTCACCGTCCAATTAACAGGCGTCTCAGTGATGACCAGCCAATCGTTACATAGGATGTGCGATCCTTTTAGCCAATCACCGCGCAGAAGGCGGGATCTAACGAAAAACGCGTAGAAATACAAAACGACGCAACACGAGCGCGTTAGCACGCTAGCTAACGCATTATCTCCTTATCCAGAGTTAGGTGATAAAATTGAGTGAACGTTCTTCTAAAGAATAAAAATATAAACACACATAGACAAGAGAAACTGTACAACGCACAATAAACTATGTTTACCTGGATATTTTGAGTGTTGTTATTCCCTTTGCGCAATTCAACTAACAAAAGGAAGTGACGTACTACACAGTGCTGCTTCTTCTTTGCTTGATGGAAATTATTATTTAGTGTTGGAGATTAGCGCCCCCTACAGTGCTGATAACGAAATAGCAAAAAGTATACAGTAATATACAGTAAATGTCATTAAATGCATATCTTTTGTGTTTAGATAGAGAGATAGATACTTTATTGATGCAGAAGGTGTCTTTGATGCCTGTCTTTCTGATAAAGAGATGTAATTACACGCAGTATATCTCACATACAGTCAGTAGACACAGGGTGAGAATGTTCAAATGAAACAATGAAAACTTCAAAATACATAAAAAGAATATAAATAAAGCATACAGTGAATACGGAAAGTATTCAGACCCCTTTAAAATTTTCACTCTTTGTTATATTGCAGCCATTTGCTAAAATCATTTAAGTTATTTTTTTTTACCTCATTAATGTAAACACAGCACCCTATATTGACAGAAAAACAAAGAATTGTTGACATTTTTGCAGATTTATTAAAAAAGAAAAACTGAAATATCACATGTTCCTAAGTATTTAGACCCTTTGCTGTGACACTCATATATTTAACTCAGGTCTGTCCATTTCTTCTGATCATCCTTGAGATGGTTCTACACCTTCATTTGAGTCCAGCTATGTTTGATTACACTGATTGGACTTGATTAGGAAGCCACACACCTGTCTATATAAGACCTTACAGCTCACAATGCATGTCAGAGCAAATGAGAATCATGAGGTCAAAGGAACTGCCTAAAGAGCTCAGAGACAGAATTGTGGCCCAGATCTGGCCAAGGTTACAAAAAAAATTCTGTGTTTTTCTGTCAGTATGGGGTGCTGTGTGTACATTAATGAGGAAAAAAAAAACTTAAATGATTTTAGCAAATGTCTGCAATATAACAAAGAGTGGAAAAAATTAAGGGGGTCTGAATACTTTCTGTACCCACTGTATATGTCACAAGTAATAATTTATTTTTTTAATGCATAATTGAATAATATTAAGTGAAATGAAGAAATGCAGAGCAACCTTGATGTGCACTTTTGTTGTTTTCATGATAAAGGGTTTCCTGAGTGTCAGTTGAGCAGCTTTGCGACACAATTACAGTTACAGCAAAGGATCAGTCAAAACACAAGCCCTGCAATACATTTTTAGAATACATGCATGCATCACTCTCATTAAAATACTTAAGATGTTTAAAATACTTTTGTCTCTACAAGCTGTTAAGCCAGTTTGGAAGTTACAGGAATTAAAAGGTTGGGTTTGGTTATTTGAAGGGTTGTCAACTCCAAAAATGGAAATAAGGAACGGTGAAGAGGGAGGGTGGGGTTAGGGTTAGGTGGGGAATTCACCACATTTTTTCATGAAAAAAAAAAGTCCCGGTGTGACTTGAACACACTTTGTATATTATTTTTATTATTTTATAGTATCTCTATATAAGCTGTATGGACTTGTAAAATATTTGTAAAAGTTGTATATGGCATGTGTGTATTATTATAACTAAAACAGTTAACATTATTTGCTACATTAAGTTTTGTAGTGAAAAAAAAAAGACTCTTATTTGAGAGAATGTAATGTCCTGGTCGAATTAAAAAAAGAAGAAACGGTCAAAGCCATTGACCTTTCCAATTATGTGACGATTCGGTATTTTACGGAACTAGGGTTGGCAACCCCAGTTATTTGTGATGGTCTGAAATAGAAGCGTTTCTAGCTACTGAAAAGATCCAGTTTGCCGGGGGCTTGCCTGTTTTTTAGAAGGGTCAAATTATTAGCCTAATAATCACCAGGTTCACCATTTTTCAGGACTCAGATTGTGAAAGAGTGGTTCTGGGAGCATGAGGAATCATTTTCACACGTGAACTGGACACCACAGTGTGTGTAATCAAAGCTAAAGGTGACTCAATGTAATCTTTCGAGTGTGTGACATTTTCTTACCCAGAGAGTGTATTATTACATTCAGACAGTGAGGGTGACCATCCTTCAGGAAAGTGGCTGGTTAAATATAAATAATTTACCAAGTGAATCAGCAATAATATTTATATATATATACACAAAAAAACACCTGACACCTATAAATGATGTGTGAAATATAACTTGTCCATACAGTACATGTCTATATTAATAGTGTTGCTTGCGATGCTAGAATCTCTTTACTGCACAGAATCTGTCCACTTGATGTCTGTCCATTGACCTTTTAAAATGAGCTTTATGTAATGAATCGTTGGTGAAACTCTTGGCAGCGAAGCCTCCACATCTGAATGAGGCTTCATCACTACAGTGAAGTCTATTTAAACTGAACTGAAGTAAACTTAGGGAGCGATAGAACGATAACCTGACTAGCCAGTTGCTTTACCTTGATTTTGTCTTCTTAAATAAACCAGATTGGTAAGCTCGATTGTTTCTTATAACTGGAGCTAATGCCCTGTACCTAATGACGGAACAGGTACTTTCACAGACAGAAGAAAAAGCATTTATCTTGCCAGCTGCTATCAGACTGCTTTTAGTGCATATTTGGCATTTTTTTTATTCTATGTGTCTTTATCTACACTCCTGTAAGCTTTTTCCTTAGAAATAATTTAAAAAATGGCTTCAAAATGTAATAAAAGATTTTGTAAGTTTTGACCCCCATTGATGCAGAATGAGTACATTAGTTCTGGTGCGACGCATCAGCATCAGGAATCACATAATCACTTGACAACTGTGTGTGCAATTATAAAGTCATGTGATGTCATACATGTGCCTGTTCCTGGAAGACTTAAACCACATATAATTAATAACAGTTGCTCCTCCTTGTTTAATTATCATTTATCCTTAAGCTTGCAGATTGTGCAATCGCTAAATTACAGAGCAGACAGAAATGTAATAATAAGCACATTCGCCGGGTTTTCCAAACTCAAGGATGAATCACTACTAGAGGGAAATTCTCCTGGATATATATATATATATATTGGCTGGTATAAAGCCTGGCTTATGTACAACACATATTGCATTTCCAACAAAACAAGTTTATTTTGAGGTTCTCTACGAGGTTTAACCTGTCAGCTCAATGTGCTATCTCAATATTTGGATACAGACAATAAATGATTTTTCTATGATGCAGTAAATAAAATGTTTGTCTTTTGAACGTGAGAATAACTTTTAATTTGCCTAAAATGTCATCACTTAATGTTCCACACTGTAGGCCAGCTATTCCAGAACAGTTCTTGCAGGAACAGTAACAGTAACAGTAACAAGGAGGAATTTTGAAACAAGTTCTTAGTTAATAATCTCATATCATATTGAAAAGGACTATTTTGGTCCTCAGTGCATAAGGATTTGACTCCTTGAGATTTGTCTGAAAATTCATAACTGATCGAAAAGGAATTGTTAGGAAATTAGCGTTGTTGTTCTTATTTATGAAGAAGAATTTGGACTAAGCAGAGCATTTTTATATTTGTGGTGGCATTTTGGATGTCGACAGTGAAAGTGTGTAAAGAATAGCATTTTTAGGAAATGCAACTGAGAAAGTGAATAAGTGACTTTCAGTCAGTAGGCCAACCCACGAGAACCCGCTGCTACCTCGCTACAGCTAATGTGAGCACTATTTTACACACATGTATACATAGTGTGGCTATTTGCAAGCATCTTTCTTTCTTTTATTGTATATTTTATTCATGTATGCATTCTAGACATTTTGTTTCCTTAAACACAAGAGTGGAATGTTGTTACTATAATAAGGCAAACTTTACTCCGTGCTATAAAGATAAAAAAAGAAACACAAATATAATAAAACTGAAAGGAAGAAGAGTTCCAACACCACCACCAACAAAACTTCAAAAGGTGTAAGTAAATTTCTTGCATTATCTCTCACCACATAATTCCATGCACAATGAATGAATGTGCAAGTAGTCAAAAATGTTTAGTATTTAAAATAAATATAAGCTCCACTAAGCTTACACTTGTATTATGCTGCTATTTATATTTTGTCCTGAGTTCACCACGTTTTTGAGAAGGCCCTACTTCCTCGAAATTACCTCAAGTTGGATTAGCACGCAACGCTAAATGTGATTACACATTTTCATTAGAAATAAGTTTTTCGTTACAGCGATTAACCAACACTCATAATATTTTGCCATAGTTTTCCCCACTGTTATTTTCCTTTATATAACCTCACATTTTACTCAATTTAACCCTTACCTAACTAAACTGATAGCTAGCTTTTACAATTTTTATTATAATTATAATTATAATTGTACAGTTCTATGATCACTTTTCTTTCAAAAAGTACTAACTACTCTCTAGCATAATACAGTATCTAGATTGATTGTGACTCTGTATATTGCATTTTTGTTCATAATTAATTGTTTTAAAAGTAATTTACTAACATGTATGTGGGAAATAATAGATTTATTCAATAATTTTGTCCACTGTCTTACACTTTAACATTGTTTCCCTTTAACATTGTCCATAAAATGTATGTACTAACAGCTAATCTTAGTTATACAGAATATTTTAGAATGTAATTTAACATCATATCTAATAGAAATATACATATTATGATTGTTTTTTTCTTTTATATTAGTTCCTTAAAAGATAACAGTTAGCTTAATTGCTAGCTAGTTTGTGTCTTTTGTCATACTTATTCCATTATAAAGTAATTTAGCAAGATATCAGAGTGAAATATTGATATATTATTACATATCTGATGATATATTAGACTAATATAATATATGATACAATATAGTTTTACTACATGATGTAGCTCAGTGTGCTGTTCCTAGCATGCTTTCTCACTTTAATACCTTTAATAATTTAGCACAGTGTGTTATGTTTGCCTTTCCATATTAAGTTTCATTTAAATTATATTTTGATTAGAAAAATAAATGTAAATGTAAAATGTTTTTAAATAAAATTTACAGTTTCGGCCATTTTTGGAAGCATTGTTGAACTAAAGCTAAGCTACACTGTTGTGCTGTATGCTAACATGTAGCATGCAAAAGTTCCCTTCTTAACAATTAACAATTGAATTAATTTCTGTTTTATTTTTCACTTTTGGAAAAGCATTTGTGATCTGTATGCTTTTTAAAAACATATTGTAAGGGAAAATAATAATAATGGGTTTATACTATGAGAATTAATAAACTATTTTATTTTTGCTGATTGGTCACCATAGCAACATAATTACTTACATATTGTCAAAACAGACTTTACTTTTTATATAAAACAAAAACAACTACTTTACTATTTAGAAACTATTTATGTATTATAAATTAGACTATATGTGTGCAAAACCGCGTATAATGGAAGGGAAAAGTGATTTATGAAACACAGTTAGCTGTTTAAAGCTAACACCGGGGAAGTGTAGCGGTTTTGGTTACCAGGAACTGGGTCGTTATTCATATTTCAACGCGAAACGGTCACATCCTGTTTCGCTACACTACTGCACTTTTAAGTGCGTGACGCAACGGCGCTTTATACCCTACTTAGTGCACTAGACGTTCATCGCACAGCGGTTTGGGATACGGCCAGGTAAGAGTAAGCCCGCTGGTAATATGAATCCTGAAAATTATCTTTATTGTTTATCACCTGCTGGTTTGTAGCGCAAGGTGTCATGATCACATCGCCTTTCCCGACCCGAATTAACGCTCAAGACGTCTGAAAATGTCCTTAAGAGACATTTGGGGCATTAGGACAAAAATACAGGTAAGTTTAAACCATTATGATGTATTGTTAAAGGGACCATGCAGGTAATTTCATATACATAAGCTACTGAATTACAGTATGGGAGAAATATATATTCTATTATTGCATATATATATATATATATATATATATATATATATATATATATAGAGAGAGAGAGAGAAGAGAGCCTACAGATTATAGTATACATCTGCCAATGTGTTCTTTAATAAGCCTATGGAGATGATAATAATATATGTAATATCTGTTGTTTAAAATATAATATTTGATTAATGAATGAATAAGTGAAGAAATGTTTGTTTCACTTTAAAGCGGTTAAAATGTTGCATTAATTCTGTTGTGTTGTAATTCACAATTTTTCTGGATGTGAAAGTCGGCCTACATATTAGGCGGCATGTTTATTGTTTTAACTCTGTAAAAATAAATGAAGTTTAAATATAAAAACATAGAAATAGATAAAGACAACATAAGACTATATTTATAAATTTTTAGTATTATTTATTGTTATGTTAATCATATCCGCTGCATTTACTTGCATTACTTTTGTTGAATTTTCACTCCATGTGCACTAGTGTAGATAGTTACAAATCAATCAGTAATATTAATTAAGTGTTATGGTACTACCTGGTAATTACTGTGTAATGTAATATTTAATAATGGTTATGTCTTTTTCTTATTTTCTTTTTTAAACATTACATTTCATTCGTATGTATAAAATGCAAAATTCAAGATTTCTTATTGTCACTATACTACGTCCAGTGAAATTAGGCCATTTCATTTATACAGTGCAACTAAACTTTCAATTAAAAAACACTGAATTAAATATAATAAAAGAAAAGACCAACACACACACAACTGCAGTCAAGGCGATAGTAATAAATAAGCCAGTTATTGTATACTGACGTATAATGTCTAAGGGGTATTGAGTATAGTATTGATCTATAAATGTGTAAATAAGATAAGTTAATGCACAAGTCAGTTAATGCACAGTTCTTTCACGGCAGATCATATAAATAAGTCAGACTTTCTTTTTGCACAATGCACAGTGTTTCGTTATTTAGGATTCTGATTGGTCACAAGGTGTTGATTAATTTTCTCTAACGAGCAGCTCTGACAGCTTCAAATCACACATTTATAGTAATGCGGTCTTTCTAATATGGTATCGTTTCCATAGCAACAGACGTCTACAGTGGACACTTCATACTCTGAGACTGTAAGGATTTATCAATTGTGAATGGAGTCTCCAGTGTCAGCATTTAGTAACAGTCAGAGTTAAAGCTGTCACGTTGAGTTTTCCACCATCTGACATCAACAATTTGTTGCCTTTATAGCTGCTATAATGTAAATGAGGAACAAAGACCACAAATTTGCAGCACTGCGATTTGGTATGATAGGAATAAAACACGTGCTGTGATAGGAAAGTAATCAAACACATCACATTCCTTACATAATGTATTTCATGTTACTGTATAATCATATAATATCACAATTTCTGCTTGTACTTTAAAGCACGGGCTTTCCACAGCGTCACAGGTGTCACAAACACTTTTCATGTTCTGGAATGTTCCTTACTCAGCTTTATCCTTGATTTTAACTCATTAGGTACCTAAGCGACATCTAATATACATACTGATGCAGTCATGTGACAATCTGTGACTTTGTGTACCCATGACATCATTTCCAAAATGACGGTGTGTCTGGGTAGCACATACTACCCATACTATTAGCATACTAGCTAATTTAAAAAAGCTTGTTTTTTTGTTAATGAAAGTTTCATCCTATTGAACAATTCCAATGATTTAATAATAGGGCTGCACGATATATCGAAAAACTATCGTTATCGCGATAATGGTATACGCGATATCTGTATCGCAAAGAGTTGCGATAAATGTAATTTAATTTATGTGCCAAGCATTTGTGTGTGCAAATTTGACCAATCAGATGGGCCCTTACTATCTTTATACCCGCTTATATCTTTATACTTATATCTTTATATTTGTATCTTTATACTTAATAGTCTTATTTAATTTTTGTTTATAATGTTTATTTTTATTTAAAAAAACAAACAAAACAAAAAAACAGGCAAGCCAAAGGAAATATTTACAAGATGCTCTTGTTTTAAGAGACTCTTGATGAGTGTATGGTTACACGTAAATAAAAAGTAATGTTTGAAAGTAATTCATATTGTGTTGGCAGGTCTGT
>JAQMYJ010000008.1:2828861-2843119 GCA_030014305.1 Clarias laeviceps
CTCTCTCTCTCTCTCCTGAAGTGTCAGTTGAAGTTTAAATTAAATCATATCTTTATTAAAGAAAGAAGTTACAAGATATGAGATAATAATAATAATAATAATCCTCAATACAGTCATCACATTCAGCTACAATTAGATTTATTTAAATGTTGCCTGATTATAAAATTTTATGTATTACCGCATGAGTCTTAACTCTATTCTTTTCCATTTAAATTCCATTTAAGGAAGAATTGACTATTATTTTAATTCACAAAATTCAATCTGTTTTATCAGTCCACAGTTTTACTCAAAATAGTTTGGGGCAGAATGAAGCAAAAAAGATTAAATATAAAGATCTTGTTCCAACAGAAAAATGTGAAATCTTGTAGGTGTAAACTATACATAGGTAATAACCAAGAAATTCAACGTAAGCACCTGGACAGCTTGGGAAACACTTTCCACATACATATCTAAAATTATTGTTTTATTAAAAATTAAACCCATTAACAAAAAGACAAATGACTCACTAAAAAGGCAGCGCTAGTATTTACTGTAAAACATAAATGCGGGTCTAATATGAGCACTAAAGATGTTGCTAGATCCAGATCAATCCAATAAAATTATCCGTACCCGTAATTCAATTAATATTTAATAACAAACACTTCTCCATTTATTGCTTGGTTATATATTAAAATTTTACTAACAGCATTTAAATAAAAATACTAAACTGCAAAGGGTGCAAAGTGTATATTTACTGCCCCTTATCTCTTTATATGCTTTCCCTAAAATATGCCCATATTTGAGAATTTAATGTATATTTATTTAGTTATATATATATAGATAGATTAATGCAGCTCACAGCACTTTCAGTGTGTGAAAATATAAACCCATAGTGCTCAGATGCTGAAGATACAAAACGTCACGTCACTAAAAGGCAAAGTAAAATTCCCAGGCCAAAAATACAGTCGAGGGATTACACAGACAGAGAGGTGAAAGAAGGGCTGGGTCTGAAGGAGGAGGGACGTGCGGACGCACGGGCGGACAGGGACGCGGGGTCATTTCTGTCATGGCCATATTAGTCCACTTTGTATCAGAGTATCGGATTCGGTCCCCATTCCAAGACTGGCGGCTATTTCTGAAAGCGCGTAAGGCGATAGCATCCCTACTTCTGTCCCTTCATTGCCCCTTCCCCCCAAAATCTTATCCCTCCATCCGTTCAGTCCATCTTCTTAGCCTCAAGCCAAACTTAAGGCCAGGCCTAAAATTAGAGGACACTGGGAGGTATATAAGCCCCCTGGGGGTCGAGGCCTAGACGCGGCATCACACAGTCTTCTCTTCTTTGAGCTTCTTAAACTTCACATACACACCGTCTCAAAATGGTGAGTAAGAAAAGGCTTGGAAGCATCATTGAAGGTCTCAACGTCTCAGGGTTTACGCTTTTTGTTTGGATCGTGGATTTTTTTCTTACATGTGGACATACGCTTTTGGAAAACCGGGAATTTTTAGGACATTCTTTGGTTTAGAAATTTTTTTTGTTTGTTTGTTTTTTATAAATTCTCATAAAAAATTATATCGTTTTAGAAAATGGTAAAATGAGGCTCATGTGACAATGTATAGAATGGTTTAAGGTGAGATTAAGGGAAGCAACGTCATAGTTTTCGTAAAAAAGTTTTCCATTTGTAAGACATTTTATGTTTTGCTTGTGTGGGAGCGTTTATTCAAATTTTCCCTGAACGATAATGACACAAAATTTCCGCCATTTTTAAAAACATTCCATGTTTGTACTACTATTATACTATTAGAAAAGAAATCTAGCTAAGAAATTTGTTGTTTCACTAAATAACCCTAAACCTGGAGTTGCTCTCAGGAAAAGGGTACTAAACTCTATCTTTAAGGGAACAAACCCTTGTTCTTGGTTCCATTAACTACCAGCGAATCCAGCAACAAAGATGTAGTAAGATGAAACTCACTTAAGATGCATTATTGGACTATTGGGACCATTAGTGTACCTTTGAGCAAACGTCAGTACCTGTACACTTTTACAGAGGACTTGATGAGGACTTGTAGGTTTTAAAGAGTGAGCAGATGTAAGCGTTGTCTGGCCACTTTGGATTTTTACTTTAGATCTTTCTGTAAATCTTACTCAAGTACTGGATAATTATTTAGCATGGCATTTAGGCTTTGAAATATTTTATCAGAAAAACCAATCTCTCTTAGAAGGTTTAGGGGACTTGATAAGCAAGATTTGAGAATGAGCAGAGGGAAGGAAAGGTGTAGCTAATGATGTAGATCTGTGGTTGAGGTTAAAGTTAACCTTATGTTGGTGTTTCCTTATGAGAAATATAGTAAGCATGCCGTGTGCGTATGTGTGAGTTCTGTATTAACCCTGACACCCGTGCACCCACAGGCACCCAAGAAGGCCAAGAGGAGGGCAGGAGGAGGAGAGGGATCCTCCAATGTGTTCTCTATGTTCGAGCAGAGCCAGATCCAGGAGTACAAAGAGGTGTGCACACACACACACACACACACACATACATACTAACTTACGTTAAACCGTGTCCTTCGACAAGGATGCTCCTGAATTTACTTTATTGTTTAGTGAATGGATGAGGCGAAGTATGTTAATTCATAAATTAGCCACCTGCCACCTGTGTGTCAGAGTAAGTGTCTCTTGAAAAGGAAAGACGAGCTGTGTCTATCTTTAGCCGCCTCCTTCACTGGGATGTTAATAAGAGAAGAATTATGACTTCACACACACACACACACACACACAAACACACACCAAGCAGATCAAATGACTCTCCCTCTAATGCTAATAAATGCCAGAATGTCATTTGTAGAAATTTTTTCGATCCTTTTCTGTTGCTCAGCTGTTCTTCAAGTAGCACACACACACACACACACACACACACACAGATATTTAGTTTGTTAAAAAACAACAACTCACAGTTGCTTGAAGTTGAGCGCAATCTAGATGTCAATCCTAAGCTAACTAATGACTGAGGCTAAGATTGAGCTAGCATTTTTATCAACACACACACACATACATACACACACACACACACAGTGAAAAGACAATGAGAGCAAAAATGAGACAGAACAAATTCAGTAAATGAATTAGCATACAGTAAATCTCAATTGTGTAGCTGTAGCTAGCTAACGTTTGATGTTGATTACGTAGCTAGCAAAGAAAGTAGCTCTTTAAACACAACGGAAATGAGACAGAAATGTCAGGAATGGTAACATTTACCTCAGATTTTATTGATAATTTACTGGAAAAATGTCAATTTAACAAGATTCAAATGATACTGTAATCAAACTTAGCATTGAATGCTAACTAGTGGACGTGTAGTTGATGTTTTTCTGTGTAAAAAACATATTTTATGAACATTTCTGAGGAAAATTTTAATACTCCTTCATTTTCAAGCTAGCTGTCGAAATAACTTACATTTTGAATTATGAATTTACTGAATTTGTGTGTGGTGTAATTTAGTTTTAAGACTGTAAAAACTCATTTTGTGTGTGTGTGTGTGTGTGTGTGTGTGTGTGTAAGCGATACCACCATTCCTGAGGAGATTCCTGGCATTACTGTAGGATCTTATGTTCCGTATTGCGCTGACGGAGAAACCGAAGGGAGTGTGTGTGTGTGTGAGGGCATGCGAGTGTGAAGGAGGCGAAGGAAGGGTGCGCAGCTGTTTTCAGAGGTCCTGAGGGTCTTCTTGGGTTTCAGGAGATCCTAAAAGGACATAAGAAGGACAGAGAGGCGATGTTCAAAAACACACTCGATACACACTGACGGATTTAAATGCACTCACACAGTTTTTTTTTTTTTTGACGTGATGTCAAATCACTGACCAGAGAGAAAATAATCAAAACATGCCTCCTGTTATTTCACTAGGCTTTCACAATCATCGACCAGAACAGAGACGGGATCATCAGCAAGGATGACCTGAGGGACGTGTTGGCCTCAATGGGTAAGAACTGAACATAGTGACCTGAATGAGATAGACGAGTGGATGATGAGAGAGACAGACAGACCTAGACAAGAAGGCAGATAAACCGATAGACAGACAGACAAAATACACTGTAGACAGACAGCTAGATATATAGACAGAAAAGCCATAGAATAATCTAAAAAATATATATATCTGACTGGTAGAAAACCAGAAAGGTATAGAGACAGACAGATTGCAGATAGATGGGCAGACAGACAGAAAGATGAAGGCATTAGATTAAGCCTACGCAAGGAGATGACAAAGACAGTGAGATTCTGTCCATCTGTATGTCAGACATCTATATGACAGATGACAGAATAACAGACAAAAGTAAGTATGTAGTAAAAAAGTAAATGTGTAAATCTGTCTCTCTCTCTGCAGTCTTTATAATGACTGTCCCTCTCTCTCCCTAGAGTTTAATAACTGTCTCTCTCACTGTCTGTCTCTCTCACTCTTTCTCTGCAGTTTTTATTAATGACTCTCCTCATCTCTCTCTCTCTAGTTTTTAGTCTAGTGTTAATAATGACTGTCTCCATCTCTCGTCATCCGTCTCTGTCTCTCCCTGCAGTCTTTATTAATTACTCTGACTCCCCCTCTTTCAAGTGTTTATTAATGACTGTCCTTAACTCTGTCTGTCTCTCTCTCTGTGCAGGTCAGCTTAACGTGAAGAATGAGGAGCTGGAGGCCATGATCAAGGAGGCTCCTGGCCCCATCAACTTCACCGTCTTCCTGACCATGTTCGGAGAGAAGCTGAAGGGTGAGACTCGCACACAAACACACACCTTTTTACACCTGTACACACTCTCAGTAAGCAGAACACACACCTACACCGGTCAGTGTAATCCGATGAACACGGCTTTGTCCGGTGTGTCCAGGCGCTGATCCCGAGGACGTCATTGTGTCCGCTTTCAAGGTCCTGGACCCCGAGGGCACAGGATCAATTAAGAAGCAATTGTAAGTACAACACTTACGTCATTAACCTTGATTGTGTAAATCACACAGATGAATTACACTGTAAGAGATAACATTTATTCTCTCTGTGCAGCCTGGAGGAGCTTCTGACCACTCAGTGTGACAGGTTCTCCGCAGAGGAGGTGAGCGCAAGACACCACCTGACATCCCACCACTAGATTACAGCGGAACGTTTTATACAACATATTCGCTAGACGCACACCGTTCGATATAAATTCGAAATCGATGTATTGTAATGTCTCCTTAACATGACGAGCTATTAAGGCTGATGTAATGGAAATGAGAACAGATGTTTAGTAACATTAAACATAACAATAAATGGATAAAAAATCACATCATTATTTAAGGAATCGCAAAAAAAAAATGAAATCATGATGATCATGGTGATCTCCGTTGTTTTACACTCTCTCTCTCTCTATTTGAAAAAACAACATAATTTCGTCTCTCTCTCTCTCAGATGAAGAACCTGTTCGCCGCCTTCCCCCCAGATGTGGCTGGAAACGTCGACTACAAGAACATCTGCTACGTCATCACACACGGCGAGGAGAAGGAAGAGTAAGAGCCGAAGTAAAAGTAAAGAAGAGATGAACGCGCGTCCCTCACAACCGCCCCGCCCTGCCAGCCCGTCCTTTCTCCCTCCTTTTCTTGCTTCCTTCTTTTTTGTTACTCTCGAGCACTTCGTCCCTTCCACGCACTCCTCCGAAAGACTCGTCTCGTAAAAAAACACGCCGGCGCAGGAAATCAGTGTCTGTGGCGTCTGTCCGTGGGGGGAAAAAAAAAAGGGGGGAGGGGGGGGGGTTCATTGCAATAAAACCTTATTTGACCATCGTCTTGATCTTTCTTTCCCTGTCACTCTTCTTCCTTTCTTTACTTCCTTTTCTTTATCACCTCTTTTCTCTAGCTGCAACAGCTGAATTGTTTACATCGCTCGTTCTTTTTCTTTTCTTTTTTTTCCTTCGGGTGGGCGAAGAGAAAACAAAATGGAGGGATTTCCTTCTACAATAGAAAAGTCCAGCATCCAGTGTCTTGTTTTCCCCTCACTCAAACCAGAAAAGAATGAGAAGCGTCCAAATACGGAAAAAAAATAAAAGATGGGGACGGCTGGAGTGATGGAGAGAAAGAGAGAGAAGAGTCAGACAGTCAAGACAGTAGAGGAGTGGAGAGAGGCGACAGAAAGAAACCATTCCCTTCTTCTCTCCCTCTCTCCCCTCGTCTTTTCCAATCCCTCCTTTCCCTCATGCTTTTTCTCTGTCACCAACACCTCTGTAAGCAATAAAAAGAGAGAAACTGTGAATAAAGCGACCTTACATTTCGTACTTCTGCGTCTGTCCATCCTGAGTCCACAGGAGAGAGAGAGAGAGTGAATGAATGAATAAATGAATAAAGAAAAAAGTTAGCTGGTTTCTAAATTAGCAGGAGTGTGTATCAAACACAATAAATAATAATAGCTATTCAGATTTATAAGACCAGAGATCAGGATATTTATAAGAGAAAAAAGTATCAAACATTACACTTCATTCCATCATATAACTAGAGTAAGGTTTCATTCAGGTCCAAACTAACAGTTTACGGATTTAGATCTTACTTAAATTGTACTTTTCATCATTTTATAAATGACTCATCCTGAACTCATCTGACTTGCATCCAATCAAATGCTCTCAACACTGCATTAGTGGCTCAGTGGTAGGTTTCTCACATGCCTTGCTGAAGGCCTGGGTTCGATTCCCATCCAATGTTTAAACTCCAGCCACTGGATGGGGCAAAAAAAAAAAAAAAAAAAAAAACCTGTGCCAAATTGCGTGCAGATCAGATGTGGCGACCTCGACAGGAGTAGCCCAAAGTCTAACAACAGCAGCTGCTTAGTTTAGATTTTTTTTCAATACAAACTTTACCAAAAATTTTACGCGCTAATAAACTGAAGATGCATTTATTTGGTGCTGGCGACTGAACATATCATAAACTCTACTTAAAACGCATTTCTTAAGTTAAACTTTTGTTTTCATGAACACAGCTGAGGCCAAAATTGAAGAATGTAATAAGTAACAAGTTTTTCACATCTTATGTAACAATTTGTTTTTGGCAAATCAACTACATCTACTTTTTTTTAGCATCAGTGGTTGTGTTAATTTAATTTGGATCAAGTGTGGTTTCTCTCTAGGATGCGTTTCCAAACAACTGAATGAAAGTTGTCTGTAAATGTAGAGGCACAAATTAACTGACCTCCAAGACAACAAAGGAACTGAAGCATTAGGAGAAAACATATAAAACAGGTACATTCATCCGCGAGTCTGTGAAGCATGGTGGTGGCGGCAGAATCATGATCTGAGGCTGTTTTGCTGAAAAGAATATAAATAGGATCATGAGAACGAGGAGTATCTACAAGTGCTCAAGCAGCACCTCAAGTCAGTAAAATGATCCTAAACAGCGCTAAAGTCATAGCAAAAAGAACAGTGAGAAAGTATGAGTGAACGTATGTGCCAGAGTCCTATAGGAAATTGAACTGAACTGAAATTTAATGGCAAGCAAATCTGCCAAAGAATTTTGGGAAGTTTGAGGAATTTTCCCCAAAGTTTCATTTAAGTAAAAGGTGATGAAACTACGAGTGTGAGTTAAAAAATATCCGCAATCAGGCTGTAGAATTAATTTAAATCAACTTTTAGAAAAGATAAATATTTAATTTTTCAATACACTTTGTCGGTCAACAATCTATTTAACTGCCCGAACATTTAATACAGAGACTCTGAAATGGCGCCTTACATGAGTAAAGTAAAAATGGAATTAAAAACAGGAAATACAGTTACATAAAAACACCAAAAAAAAAAAGTAAACTCTGCCATCTTTGGAGAAAGCCATCCCAATAATCTTTTCTTAAAAAATCAAAAATGGAAACACACACCTTTCAGGATTTAATATATTACGGTTTATTATTCATCACAATTATCATCATTGTTATCGCAATGATTTATTAAATACACTGTGTACATTTTCCTTTTCTGTAGTTAAGGAATGATGAGCTATGACTTAATTCTATTTTCAAGGCTTGGTATAAAAAAAAAAAAAATTTAAAAAAAAAGACATGACAAGGTGAGTTTAAAGAAGACTAGGTGATTAGAAAAAAAGGGAGATAAAAGAAAAGGTAAAAAAAACAAATGACTTTAATCAAACAAAAGAACCAAGAAACACTGAGCAAGGGAGTGAATTTCCGATCAGCCACGTAAACCTGTTTCAGTTCTTGCTAGGGTTTTTTTTTTTTTGGTTCTTTAACATTTTAAGTGTGAACACCAGGCGTGTGCTGATTAATACAACATTCAGGATAAATATACACATTTTTTTAATCCCAGTGTTTCTGGTGTTAGATTGGAGATGCCTCAGGGAAGGAGGTTGGGCCAGATAATCTTTGCCACATTCATAATGCAGTTTAAGTACTTTTGTTCTCTAAAGGTAGTTTATTTGGAGGGTTCTAATAAACAGACCACTTAAAGTGTGAAACATAAGGGACATAAGTCTCACTTGAGCGAAAAAAAGTCAGTAGTATTTATTGTTAATACGCTATATTTGCGATACAGAGTGTTTAAAAGATCATCGCAAATACAAGAGAGAGTAACATCGGGACATTGACTATTCGGGAAACATGTAACATTAACAAATAGAATTTTTTTTCTCAGTAAAACAAAACAAGTGCTCAGACACCAGGAAGGCGCTGTAACGGTGGTGGACTCCTCTAATCATCTACAGGGTCACGTGACCACTCTAGCACTAAAAGCCTGGACTAACACTGTGTGTGGCTTTTTTAATTATTATTACAAAAGTTCCACTTTTCAGTCTTAAACCAACAGTAACATGGGGCGTTTCTTACAAAGGGTCACTGGTTCTTGTAGCGAGATGAAAAACATAAAATAAAAATAAGACATGACATCAGATAAATATGTAAATAACAACACATTGTAAAGCCTCTGAAATGCATGGACTCTGAATTTCTTCAACCCCAACAATCATATACCAGACCGCTTGGAGACACTATAGAGGTTTAAAACTGAATGATGATTAATTTTGTTTGTTTTTGCATATTCAGTCAGAAAATAATCACCAAACCCGGACAATTCTGAGGAAAGTACCATTTCTGAAGTTTAGTCTGTTCCTCTGCACCCTCTAGTGGCCGAACCAGGCATGGCACACTTTTTCTTTTCTCCTCTTATTTATTTTTTTTTCCTTTAAGAAAAATAATGAAAGCATGTGCTTGCTTCATAGAAGTCAGTCTGGGGGTTTTAGGGTTTGCATAGACACGCCCCCCCCCCCCCCCCGTGTGCCGAGATCGTTCATTAAACTCCCCCGAGAACCCTTGGAGAGAGACAATCAGTCGTATCGTCTCGGTTTCGCATCTTGTTTTTACACTTGAGCAGGTCTGTTAGTTGTTCTTTGCCTTCTTTGTGGGTCAATTGTGCTCCTGAAGTCTACACTCATCTTCAACATCACCTAATACAAACTTCAGAAATGTCGTTATGACGCCAAGGAGTAGAGAAGGGCCACAAATCAGGGCGAGTTACAAAGCCCAGTCCGTGCCAAAGTTACCTGGGGCAACCTTTTTAGAATGAAAAGACAAAGCACAGCACAACCTGGAGGTGAGGAAGGACACAGCACCACAGAACAAGACCACAAGCAGGAAAAAAAACCCAACATCATCTTGCACGTCAGATCGACAAGTCGTACGTCATCATGTCAATGCTCTCAGAGTCTCCTGACGGTACAGTCCGGTTCCCAAAGTGCTGTTCAGTTTTGTTTTTTGTGTAATTCTGCGGAGCGCCTCAGGAGGAGGAGTTGGTTTAGAAATGTCTCTGTACACTGAAATGTTCCAATGGTTCATCAACGCAGGGGGAGAAGAAAAACAAACAAACAAACAAACAAAAAAAACACACCTCCCATTGTATCATTGTATAGTTCTACAGTACTGGCTCAAACCTCCAAACTCAAATTAAATAGTAATCATAAAAATAATAAAATAAAAAAGTACGCTGGGAAATGGGGTGTAACACACAAAGAAACAAACAATCTTACAGAAATAGATAAAGAAAAAATCTGAACTGGTCAAACAGACAGGAAGTGTTTGCTTCAAAGCTGACCTGACATGCAACGGACCATCATCTGCTTTAAATGTTCTGTTTAAGGTCTGTTTTTTTTTCTTCTTTTTCTACACAGCAAAACTGATATATTTGGCTTGTATATAATAATATAATTGTTTATTCATCTTCAGCGAAGGAATTATTTAAAAACATTTGTTTTTGAAATGTGGTGTTTCTTTTTCAGTCCAGATCTGTAGAGAACACTAGGTTTTACACAAGGTAGCGCTACAGCTCTGTCCTTTGGATGGGTTTAGCAGCTCATACATAAAAAAAAAAAAAAAAAAAAAACCGAACAGCTTGTCCGAGTCGATTCAGAGTCGAATCATTTTTCTCACCGCTGTGACGTGGATGATCTTGAACTAGTTGTAATCTGGTTGCTGTGTCCTAACCTGTCTAAGCAATGAGGAACACACCCGGGGTCCATTCAAACACACTAAACACCGCACAGTTTGATTCGCTCCTTAAGCCCCGCCTCAGAAATCTACTTTTGATAACAATATATCATAAAAAAAAATAATTAAAAAAACTTGAAAGGACTGTCTTTACAACATTGTTTATTAAAGAATGAAATTACGAACAGCGTGTGAAATGTTTACGCGAATCTTCGTGGGATTTCTCTCGTTAGATCTCTCGTTACTTGTTAGCCGTGTTAGCCTTGTAGCAAACATTTCTGCCGAATGTCAAGCAAGTCTGTTCAGGTAAAGCGTGAGAAAGAAAACCAGCATTTGCAGGCACTAAATACTGTCATATCTGTTGAAATTCAAGAGTTAAAAAAAATTTAAATAATAATGCGTCTGCTTGGTTTCATTCTCCGAAATGCTGGGAAAGAAATTGTGCGACAATAAAACAAAAAACAAAACACACACACAGACAGACAAAGGAAATAACTAAAATATATCCTCGGTTTTCCTCTAAAAATTAATTTCACACTTCCAGTCACGCAGGCCTCTGGATTCTTGCATAGAAAAAAAATAAAAATAATAAACTAAACAATAACACACTCGCTAAAACAGGATGAAGAACAGGAATAATACACAATATAACTGCTCATCTGGTTAAATTAACAATCTGTACATCGATGCAATTCGAGCCCTGAAGGTGGCGAGCTCGGACGTTAATGCTACTGAACGTCATTCGTTAACATCGGAAAGAACAACGAGAATCAAATATTAGTGGTGCTTTCAAGACAAACAAACTAATAAAAAAAATAATAAAATACCAGAGGGTTCAGTGCAAACAGACTAAATCCTTCATTGACGAACAAATAAATACGAGTCTGAACTCAAAGTCCACGCAGGTAAAGTTCAGACTTTTCTTTAATTCTCCCCGATAAGTTAACATTTTGTATTCATGTCGAACAATCAGGCACCATTTTCATTTTACTCTGCCGTCTGCCAAGTAATAATAATAATAATAATTCCAGTTCACGGTTAAACAAAGAGGGGGAGGGGGGGGATGATCAGGGTTAACTAGAGAGAGGCAAGGAGAAAAAAAAGAGAGAAAGTGAGAACGAGAGAGAGAGAGAGAGAGAGGAATGATATATGAAAATAAGCAAAAGATGATAAAAAAAAAGGAACGGAAAGCATTTATGAATGTAACCTAGAAGTCTAGGGCTGAGTGATGATGAAAATAATAATGATGATGATAATAATAATAATTTCACCACATGCTATTATGTGATTGGGAAATTGTTTAATTACCATCACGATAACTGGAAGCCAATTGTTTCCTGATAACATTTTTGTACTTTGTCTTTAAAAACTTTTTTCGTTTCCTTGTTTTTGCAGACATTCGATTAAAGCATCACCAAATTTATTTATTTATATAGTCATATCTTACAGCCTTAGACTCATCTACAACGCAAAGCGAGACACACAAGCTGAAACAGAAATCAGGCGCGAGGCTGTAATCACTCTTAAGATGGGAGAAGAGCATCAGTCGTCCCACCATTCGGGCCGCGGTACCATTTCTAACAAACCCCCGGCTTTTAGTTCAGTCTGTTCTTCCCGGCCCTCTAGTGGCCAAACCATAAACTGTATATATTTATATTTTTATTTATATAAATCTATTTTCTTCTATCCAGTTTCTCCCTGAAGGATGCCAGCAAGTGCGCCTCCTACAGGTCGGAAGTCAGAAACACTGGACAGCGCCGCTAGACTACGACACAAACACACAAACAAGTAAACACGCACGAGCACACGCTAACAGACGACATGTTAATAAATACGGGCTACGATGAAGGCGAGCTCTATTACGGGTCGCCGGCTGACTGAGAGGGATCGGATAAATGTTTTAAAGTGGGATGAATTACTAAATAATGACCTATTGATCTATTTACAGACTGTGTGTGTAAAATATCTCTTCTAAATGGACGTGACTGTAAAGATCTATTTCCAGTTATCCCGTCCTCCTTTGTGCTCTATTCGTCTCCTTTGTTCAGTAAAACTAGGCCATGTTTTTGGCCGCGGCGGCGGCTCCGTTCTGCTCCTCCGCCTCGGCGCTCGCGGGTTTGTCCTTCTTTTTACCCCCTTTCTCCTTTTTCTTGTCTTTCTCGGCCCGCTCCTTCTCCTTCTTCACTTTCTCTTTCTCCGCCTTGTCCCGTTCCTTTCTCTCTCGCGCCTTCTGCTTCTCCTCCTCCTTCTCTTTCTTCTTGTCCTCCTTGCCCTTCTTGTCCTCCTTGCTCTTCTTGTCCTCCTTGCCCTTCTTGTCCTCCTTGCCCTTCTTGTCCTCCTTGCCCTTCTTGTCCTCCTTGCCCTTCTTCTTCTTCTTCCCCTCGTCCTCACAGGGCGGCAGGGGCATGTTGTTGGCCGTGGGAGATGGGATCGTGGGCGTCACTTGCTCCGAGACGACTCTGGGGGGCTGGAGTTGGTTCGGAATCGGGGGATGTGCGGATTCCGTGCTGGGTTTCAGCGCTAAAGCTGGTGTGGGCTTTGGTCCCGATTCTGGTGTAGGCCCAGGATTTGGTGCAGATATTGATTCTGATTTAGACGGCAATGTTGGTTCTGGTTCGGATTTCGCCGCGGATGTTGGTTCCGGATCAGATTTCGGTGCTGTTAACAGTTCTGGATCAGATTTCGGTGCTGTTAACGGTTCTGGATCAGATTTCGGTGCCGTTATTGGTTCTGGTTCGGATTTTGGTGCTGCTAACGGTTCTGGACCAAATTTCGGTGCTGACGTCGGTGCTGTGTTGGCGTCTGCCATTGGAGATTTCGGGGGTGTTGGAGGTTTCGTCGCTAAAGGACTAGGCTTGTGTCCTCCTGCACTACCAGTGGGAGGAACCACTACAGAAACGAGTGGGCGTGGCGGTCCAGATGACATCGTTATCATTATAGGAGTCCCACCTCCAAACACCTGCGGTTCTAGGCCGACAGGACCAGAAAAAGAGCTTTTTTTACCGTGAGAGAATGGAAGTTTGGACTTCCGGAAGCCGGGGAGAGAGAGGAGGCTGGAAGAGGAGCGCAGGGGGCCGGGTGGTGGGGCGGACATGGAGCTGCCCAGGAACGACAGACTCCCCCCGGAGCTGATGGCGGCGGCGCGGCGCTTCTGCTCGTGGATGTCTCGTGTGCCGTAGAGGCGGCGACACGGCTGGTGCGTCAGGGGACCGCGAGACTCGCGCCACTTCTTCACCTGCACGGTGCACTCCCTCTCGATCAAAGCCTCTGTCACAGGGACAACAGTGACCTGGTGGAGGAACAGAAAGGAAGAACTTTTGGTCTCACACACAAATCCAAAAGCCTATACTCTGTAGTAAAGTACAGATATCAAAAAACAAATGCAAAGTATTCCAGCTAAAACCGAGTTTGTTTGAATGGAACAAAAAAAAAAAAAAAAAAAAACGATTACATCATCTTATTCCTGTAAACAATTTAGTAATTTCACCAGGCATTTCAAGGAAAATAAATCACCAATTTGATCAGGAATGTTCCTGAATGCCCCGTCTGAGTGTGTGTATGTGTGTGTAGTGACCTCGTGAACCAGTATGTCCTCTTTAATGCTGTCTGGCGAGATGTTCCTCAGGCGTTCCATGGTCTCGTACATTCCTTGCAGCTCTCGCAGTTTATCCACAGAACCCAGCATCTGCTTCAGTAAGACCAGACCCACACGGAACACTATCTTCACCCCTACACACACACACACACACACACACACACACACACACACACACACACACACACACACACACACACACACACAC
>JAQMYJ010000008.1:2850672-2869421 GCA_030014305.1 Clarias laeviceps
TGTATATTTTTTTTATATATTATACACACACACACACACACACACACACACACACACACACACACACACACACACACACTGTACACCATACCATTTTCTCTCTCCCCCCCGGGTCATGTCGTTATGTGTGTTTGATACCGTGCCCCTTCACACACAGAGCTATACACAGAAACACTGCCCTGTCACAATTCTTTTCAAAGGTAAAGTGCAGGTTCATTTGTTGGTTTGTTCTTTACAGCAGTGATTCTGTTAGTGTGTCGCTCATGCGAGTGTCATTAGTGATGTTCCCTGCTAATTTTTCTGATAAAACAGTCTTTCCGTTAATGCGTGTGTGTGTGTGTGTTTGTGAAACTTAAATAAGAGAGGAGGAAGTGTTACTGTGTAAGATGAGAAGAGGAAGGGGCTGATTCCTCCTCTCCTCTTACTTTAGCTTCACACACATACTTTTTTTAAAGGTAAAGTGCAGGTTAATTTGTTTTGTTTTTTTACTTTATATTTTGTATTTATTTTTGGGGCTGTGGAACTAATAATTTGAGTTTCTATTATTTCTTATAGGGAAATCTACTTTGATTCACGAGTGAATGAATTGTGCTCGTAATCCGAGGTTCCACTGTACAAAGAAATTGTTTACACTAAGTTGTACTTCTTTTGTCATCAGACAAATAAATACACTCCTGTTTAAAGTAGATTATTACATCCAGCACATGACTGTTCATAACGTCACATTTACCCAACATTTTAATTTGAGGATAGTTGTATGAAGGAAAAAAAAAAAAAGTCAAAAGGACTGTGAGGTGTGATGTTTTGCATTTTTTTCTGGTTTTACCTCAAACTTCCCGACGTTTGCCATCAGAAGTTCCTCACTGTTGGAGAGAAGTTGCCAGGCTCGAGCTCTCAGAGACGACGGAATTCCCTTCCTGCAGCGCAGCTTTACCTACACACACACACACACACACACACACACACACACACACACACACACACACACACACTGTTATACAGATGACCCCTGACATTACGATAGGGTTACGTCCTTATAAACATATAATCATACGTAGACATCACCTTAAACATGTTCAAAAACACTTTGATTTGCCTACAGTTAGGCAAAAACACTTAAACCCTATTTTATAATAAAAGTACGCAGAAAACAACGCTGGTGTTTCAAGAAGATACCACCATCTTTGCCACCCAACGCTGATGGGTTGCCATGGTGCCCATGGGTTCAGCCGTTGAGACGGAGTTGAGGGTGGTTTGTTATTTTTGGAGATCAATACCATCGACCTGTATGACTTGGTAGCCGAGTAGTTGATGAGACCTGACGCATCAACCCACTCACGCGCTCCCTACATGGTTACTGGAATAAGTGCTTACACTTTACAAGTGAAACATCATCTCATCTACAAACCAGACTTGCTAAGGTGAGGTGGCACTCCTGTTATGAACTAGACTACTAGGAATCACACCAAACCAATAAATAACTAAAACCTGTGGAATATTTAGCGCAATGATTGCTTCGGAAGCCTGAGGAGTGTGTGAGGCGATGGGAGTGCATAGGTATACAAGTCAGGTGCATTAACCAGGTCAATAAAGGCAGCAGCGACAGGTGCATCGTGATGCTAATAATACAGCCTAAAGCTCCGGGCAGCAGCCAGAATGGCAAGATCGCAGACGAAAGAGAGACACTGCCTCCAGTTGCTGGGGTTTGGGCTTAGGAATTGAACTGAATTGAACCCTATTCATATACATCCGCCGTTTCTGTGGCAGTAATTTACAGGGTTGGGCTGCCAGGTCGATTCTTTTGTCTGCCAATCGATGTAATGCAAAAAAACAAAAACTTTCTTTAAAAAAATTAATAAATCAGGGCTCGTATTCTGTACGTAGAATAACGTATAAGCGTCTCAGAGTAAGAAATCGCTCCTAAGTGACCAAAAATTCTCAGAGTGACGTAGTTTTCCTACTTTTAGGACTAGGAATAGGAGCTATTTCTAAACATTTTTAAAATAGAAAATCACTCCCATCTCCACCAAAATGTAGGACAACTCTGGATGTTTCCTAACTGGTTAGGAGTAGCGAGGAAATGGCGTTCAGACAGTTTTAGAATGACAGAGCTCATAAAAGATAGGTAGATAGAGTCCCCTTGTTTTTTTTTTGTTTTTTTTTTAAAGGAAACGCCTCTCAGAACAGACCTTGGGAAAGCGACGAGAGATCCACTTGTCCCAGTTTTTGAACATGTCCAACCACTTCATCTCTCGATGCCGTGCCACCTCCAGGCTGAGATCCGCTGCACTGAGAGACACAAACAAAAACATAATTCAATTAGTAAAGATCTGGGATTAATGCTGAATTAAACTCAAGGTCATAATACAGCATGTACCACCACTGGGTAGACAAACTTATGAAAACTTTAGTATTTGATCTATGAGCATATGGACTGTGTGTTTATAACCAGAAAGAGAAAGGATATACAGTATGTGTATAATGAAACGATTAGGATGAAGATAAATCTGTTTTAAAATACAGAATGATTCCAACTTGGCCGTTCACAAAGTTTTGGCCACGCAGTGTTAAAAATGTGTTCACTTCACTGAGTCGTCCGTGTTTGAACAGTTCTGCTTAATTAGATTTGACCTGGATGGAGGAAGTAATACATAAACATTAAAAAAGAAAAAAGAAAAAAAAAAGAGGGAAGCGGGCTCAAAGGAAGAGACACCCCACGCACACCACACGTCGATCCGTTATTGGACACGACACAGAGTGGACAGTAAAAGGAAGAGAGAGATTGTTAGCAATGACTGAATCAGAGAAGCACTCAGCACTGTATGAGTCATGAGGGAGAGGGCGAGAGATAGAGAGAGAGAAAGAGAGAGAGAGAAGGGGAGGGTGAGATGAGAAGGAGAAAAGCAGAGAGACAGACGGAAAGAGAGAGAGTGGATTTTTGGAAAATATGCACAACGCCCAGAACCAGGTGACAAACAGAAATAAACAGGACGGTCGGAGACAGACGGAGAGACGAGCAAAGTGTCAGTGAGGAGAAGACAAGAATGAGCAACAAATAAACAGAAGTTGAGGGAGAAAAAGGATGAAGACATGCGCAAATAGTCCATAGTACACTTTTAACAGGGGGGGGGGGGGGAGATAAGGTATAACTAGAAAGGAAAAAACATTATTATACATTTTTTTATAACCAAATCTCTTAGCTTTCAATATTTTGTTCTGGTCGCCATAGCAACATAAATAACTCGGTGATTGCCTAATGACACACTGAAGGGAGGAGAAAGCTCCAGTGTTTGTTGTATTTAAATCCAAATAAGTGTGCAAGAGTGCATGCACAATAACTAGGCTTTTGTTAGGCTGAAAAACAGAAATAATTATAATAATAATAATAAATCACATGATCTGCTGTCCGGTGCGAACTCTGCTTTGATTAACAAGTGTTCAGACAGAATCTGTTACTGTCTGCTTGCGTCTTTCTTTCTTTTCAGTTCTGGATCAGACACGTTTATAGCTTACACATTATAATAAACAACAGTCACATGACTATGCACAACTCTGGAAAACGTCCGGATGATTTGCATGTTTAAAAACGATTAAGTCATTTTAATTTAAACAGATTCATTTTGAGTGAATTTGTGATGTGATGGATGAAGTCATTTACATTTACAGCATTCGGCACGCGCCGTTTATCCAGAGTGACTTTTTATCTCGTTATACATCTGAGCAGTTGAAGGTTTAGGGTCCGGACTTGGTGCTGGTGCTTGAACCTGGGACCTTCCGAACCACAGTCCAAAGCCTTAACCACTGAAAAAGTCGAGTCATGTTTTTAACTCAATAACTAAATTTCTAAATCAGCCCGAGTCACGTGATGATGTATATCTTTTGCAAATGTGCATGAAAAATCTGCATGTTATAAAAGCTTTTTTTTTGTTGTAAATAATGCATGTATTTTTTTGGGGGTCGGATTTGTCACGTTATACAGTTTCAACATAATAAACAGTTTAGTAATCGTTTAAACATTCATACATTTATTGTGACACTTTGAGGTCCAATTGAAAGCTATATTCAGCTTAAAGAGTCTAACCTTAAAGACGTTAAATGTAAAAATATTGTATTTGTAGTTAGTTTTGGTTGTGAAGCTGTTGAATAAAGCTTAAGCATAAAACTTTTGAGGATGACTCAACTTTATTTATTTATTCATTCATTCCTTTAAAAGGTTCAAGGTCTTAAAATTGTAACTAAAGCTAAAATTAATACTAAATCAGGATATTTATAAAATCTATACAAAATAATCGAATCGTCACCATGGTATCGTGATATTGTACCGGGTGGTTAGTGCTCATTCCCGGCCCTACCACACTGGGTGTAACATATGCTACCTAATAATTTTAAGTGTGTGGTGAAAATTGATAACCGTTTACATGCATGATACTTTTAGCACTTTTTTCTTTTTTAAATAAGTAATTTACAGAATAATGTCCTCATAAAGGCTGAGAAATATGGCTCAGGTTTGTTCAGGTTTGTTCTCGACATATATAATAAAAATAAACGTAACCTAGATATATTTCTGTGATTAAACCTCAGCACCCTGAATCCCATTCATCATCCTGAAGGTTACACTCAGTACAGGGTGTGTACACCTGATAAAATGCCTGCTGCACAGTATGCAAGGCATGTAAGGAGGAAGTGGTTTGGGAGAGATATCCTCATTTGGTGAATTATTAATGCACAATCGGACAGATTTCAGCATGCGAGTGATTAATTATTAATCGTAAGGTGGAGCCAGGTGCCGTGGAGACGCCGCGACGTTGTTTTTACACAGGAGGAGGCTCCGGTCACTGTTCTGTGTTCAGTCTAAACACGGTGAGAGTGAGACATGAGTCAGGAAGGGCTGGGAAAGAGGCGTTTTTAAAAAAAGGGAAACCTCTTCACCCTGCATAATTCGAGTTAAATACTTTGTTTATGTGAAACGTTTGTAACGAACGGGTGATTGTTCAGAAGGCGCGTGTTATTTTTAGTATAACTGCGTGGCGTAGATGTAGACAACATGATCATACGTTATTGTTTCTATAGAAACAGCTCGTATACAGGGGAGTGTACGACTCTTTAATGTATTTTAATTTTAATTATGTATTATAATATATTTGACCCTTTGAATTAATATGCACTTACTAAGACTGATAATAAACACAGAGAGAGAGAGAAGTAGATGTTAATGAGGGAATTAATGTGTATCTCGGATGATCCATGAAGACATGTTTATAAATCAGAAACTGAGTTATTAATCAATTAATTATTAATAACTAATACAAGAATGCTAAGGTGTATTAATACTAATTTTTAATACCATCTTTTAGACCTAAGCTATGTTATTTTTCACTCCCACCACCAAAAAAAACAACACAGAATAAAATATATATATATATACTTATTACATTTATAATAGAGACGCACCGGTCGATCAAGCAGTGACCAGAACCGGTTGTTCTTCAGCTTGATCAGACATGAATGAACAAGGTGGACACATATCGTGTCGAGTGCTCGCGCTTCCGTTCCGTGTCACAGAAACGCACTTTTATTGCGTTTTAATCAAAAGTCGCTTGTGTAAAAAGTTACCTTTTTCTCCAAACTCTGCGAGTGAATTAGTCTAAACACCCTCATCACACACACTTGCACCTGTCTCAAAACACTACGAGTGCTGATTAGTCTCGAAACTCGCACGTCAGAAGCCGAGTCTGCCTCGCGTGTTCAAGACTTTAGAGGCATCTGAGGCGATAAAACCCGGCGATGAAACGCAGCTTTATGAACCCGCAGGTGGCGCTCTAAAGTATTTCTACACTGGCATCCGAGAGCAGCGCTTGTGTTTTTCTGTGAGAAAACTAATTCAGCTGTCAAGTTATTTCGAGTTATTAATTTTTTTTTTTTTTATGTTAAAGGCTTTAAAATTTTTTTTCCGATCTTATAAAAAATGTCATATTGAATCGAGAGATTTAGGAAACTGTGATTCACAGAATTGCAATATTAATCAATACAATCGATTAATGATAATAAAAATAAATAATATATTAAAATCAGGTGGTAACTAGTGATTCCCATCCCTATTTTTCATACTTTTTTTATTATCTCAAATTGTGTAATTTATTTCTATTATTCTTATTAGAAACGGAACTTTCAAAGTGTATAATTAATGTAGCCTGTAATAAAATAAACAACAACAACTTAAATGCTTTTTTGTTGTAATAAAGAGTGAGCAATGAAGAATATACATTTGCGTATTATATTGTGGGTGGTGTGTTATAAAACGTGTGCGTGTGTGTGTGTGTGTGTGTGTGTGTGTGTGTGTGTGTGTGAGAGATTGTTGATACTTAGGCTCCACCCACTTGCCATCGCTGTACTGCGCTCCTCCGAGGAAGCCGTATTTATCTGTGCGTTTCATAACCGGGCCGTTGAGCTCCGAGTCCGACCCGAGTGAGCTTCCGTCGTCGCCGATTCCCGACAGAGACTCCAGCGTTCCCGACATCATGCTGGCCGACTCCAGGTAGCTCAGCGTGTCCAGGGCGGGGCCTGAATGCACAGGGGGCGGCACCACAAACAGCACCGGTGAATCTGGGACCACGAGAGAGGGAGGATCCGAGATGAAGGGGGCGATACATGGAGGAGACTGAGGAGGCGAGGATGTAGAGTTTGATGTTAGATTAAGTTGTGGTGTTGTTGGGTTTTGCGCTGGACAAGGCGGCGCTCCAGGATCTGCCGCTCCTCCTGACGTTTCTGGTGAGATGTTTTGCTGCGGTGAGGGACCGGGTTCTGTGGGGACGTCTTCTTTCCCTCGGTCAGGAGGAGGACAAGCGCTATCTGAAGCAGCTGGAACAGAAGGAGGAGGAGGAGGAGGATCGGGAAGCGATGAAGTCACCTCCCTGGAGTGTGATAAAGGCATAAAGTTCTCTTTAAGAGCCGGCTGTGTTAACGCGGCAGCAGCCATGACGGCTCGGTCTCCGTACAAAGAGGATTTTGGGGCAACGACAGGCTTAGGTGACTCTGCAGGGAGGGAGGGAGCGGAGGAAGAGGGAGGAAGAGCATGAGAAGGAGGAGGAGGAGAAGAAGGAGCTGCTGGCTGATCCTTCACTGCCGGAGGAGAAGGGGTGAGGGCTGTGACCTCAGCCATCGCTCCTCTCTGCAAGGAAAAACAGACAAAGAGAGACACACACAAAGTCAAGCACGCTGAAGATAAAGTTTTACCCAGTTTACACTTCACTGATTCCTCGTCATCTAATTATATACATGATATACAGTGCAACGTTTAACCTTACAAATGATTAACGATTAATGATTTTGAACGATACAACATCTAATGGAGCAATTGAAGAAAGGCTAGAGAGATCTAGAGAAAAGTGATTACAGATACATAGACAGACAGAGAGAGGGATAGACAGACAGACAGATGGATAGAGATTAAACAAACAGAAAAACAGATGGACAGAGACAGTGTGATGAATGGATGGAAAACAAGACGGAGGTTAAATAGAAAGAAAGAAATATGGATAAAGCAATGCACATATGGTGAGACAGACAAAAGGATAGAGTTTAGATGGATGGATCTAGGCAGACAGACAGGGAGATAAATAATTAGAAAGATGAACAGAAATTAAGGGACTGATAGATATTAGATGAATCAGATAGATATTAGAATATTTTAATTAGACTGACTGATTAAACAGAGGTATAACGACAGACAGACAGACACTGACAGACTGGAAGAGTGATGGACAGAGACGTTTAATAATTATTTTTAAGAACATTTCCATTTTTTTCCTAAATGCCATTTTCTGTAACTTCTAAAACTGTACATTTTACAACATAGAACAAATCTATAAAAACGTGAACGTGTATAACCAACTAGTTATTCAGCAGGCATTTCTTATAAGCATATTCATGTTTTTTTTGTATTAGTGATGAGAATAAGTATGTACGGATGTTTACCGGAGTTTTAATAAATGTCTTGGGCAATAAATTATTACTATAATGGTTTTAATAAACTACCCAAAGTTCTCGTTCTCTCTTTTATTCCACTAAACACTGAATGAGAACTAGACAATCAGACAGACATAAAATCACAGAGGGAAAGAGACAGAAAAAGAGGGAGACTTTCATCATATGATTGGTTTAGAGAGAGAGAGAGAGAGAGAGAGAGAGAGATATTACACATAAGGCCAATTATTTGGATTTGTCGCTTCAGGTCTAAATTTTCATCTCATTAGCTACATCTCGACCGCTTCATCAGCGCCTGTGTGTTATGAATCTAACAGGAAATGACCAGCCACTTGTCGCTTTATTAGCATGCCAGTGAGGTTAAGCGGTGGGCTGAGGAGATCTTTCTCTCTCTCTCTGTCAGTGTAGTCATTACAATTATAGTCATAGTAAAAGAGTTAACCACACGGTCACATGATCTCTACAGTGTGAGAGAGACGCGGGTTCCTCACACGCCCGCAGTGAATGCTGAAACTGTGTAAAAAGATTTCTGCATCTGTGTGGTCATTACTTTTACACCATTGACTCTATCGCTTCACAGTAAAGAAAAAAAATAAATAAAATAAAAATAATAATAATCTTATTTATGCTACAGTGGCGTTTTTTTCTTTTTTATTCTATATGTTATTACCGGAACATGGGGTCACGATGTGACGATCTTTTGTGCCTTCCTATTTTATCAGCTAGAGGATGAGATTAGCGTGTGGTCCACGCCCACACTGAGATTTCGGAGAAGACGGACAACACTGATGACGTTGCATCCACTACCGTTTTTTAGGTACGATTGGCTTCCGTATCTGATTCCATCCGTACCCGAGTACACTGGGGCCCTAAAGTGAAAACGCCCAGAGAGACAGACACTGTGGTTCCTGAGGGCGGAGTTAATGAGCATGGGCAGGAATCGGTCAAGTGTTAAACCCACCGTTAAGGAGATAATACTGCAAACAACAAACCAACAAAAAAGTAATTTTACCTACTGCACATTAAGAGATATTTATATCCACCAATCTACACCTACACACGTTATTTATCAAGGTCTGTTCCACAGGTTGCTCCTTTCAAATAAATTACAGGATGGATATCTCTGGAAACAAACCATGACCCTGCTTCAAATGTGTGTTGGTCTGTATGTACGTGTGATCCTGCTGCTGATCTACTTCCCGCTTTTTCATCATAAATAAAACTGAACAAAATTATTTTTAAAAAATTTTACGATTCGGGGGTTGGATTTCGAAATGACGGCGGCTGAAGGAGGAAGTCAGACGTCTGGAGAACTGAGCTCACAATTCTACAGAAAAAAGAACCAAACCTATTTTAATAATTCCGCCCCCGTTCATCCTTTAATGTAACCGGCTTCCTCATTGTGGGGGGAAAAAAATGACAATCAAAGCGACTTTATTGGTAACAGAAAGACACATGGATGTTTTCACACTAATAATCTTCATAAAACATTCTCAGTTTAGCTTTAAAACCAATGACCGAGAAAGAAAAAGGCACGTGGGAACTTGTGTGAAGTGCGCATTGATCGGATCAGCTTTTACTTTACATATAATGTTAAAAGTACGAGTAGAAAGTTTATACATTTAAATAATTTACTGAACAGCGTCACCTTATACAATTCACAAAGCGTTCATACAATATCACCAGTATGAACATTTGACATGTGATTTATGAAAGGCTCGCACAGACGACACATCACGGTACTACTTGGAAGATTATTAGGCGTTCCCTTACTCTTTTTTTTTATTTTTTACTTGAAACGGTTAATGGACAATGGACATTGTAAAAAGGAAAGTCATAAGCGAGGAAAGAAAAACAGTATCAAGCAAACATATCTGATATTTCCGGACATTTAACTTAAAATACACCGTCTCTTAATACACGGTCTCTTCCTTAATGTCCTAACACCAGCACATGAGCTAAAGTAGAAAGCCATCATGATCAATAAAAAAATAATAAGGAAAAAGATTAAATAAGGAACAGGATGTTCAAGACAAACATTATTAGTGTGATAGTCAGGCTTCAGTGTTGAGTTGGATGAGTAATGACACTCAGCGGTGATGGTGGTGGTGGTGTTGTTCTGCTTTGGTGTAACAAGAGGTGACTCGTTAACACAATGACTGCAGAACTCCAGAGAAACACCGCCTACGTACAACAAAAGAGCCCCGAGTGTGAACTCATCAAAACCCATTATAGTCGTGTTTCTGCTCGCTCCCCTGCCGCGTCCCGCTGCACAAGACTGCGATTACATTTCTAAACATTATGATCGTGATATGCACTTGTAATCGACTGCACTCTAAATTAAATACAACAGCAACGGAAATACCACAATCTATACCCTCACATGAAACTGTCACCAGTGTGGGCGACATGATATAAATATCACAAACATGATTCGTACGGTCATCTCTAACGACACATGATGTGCAAACAAGCAGAGATATAAAATACCTCTGATTTTCTTTCTTGATTTCTGTAATTCCTGTTCAGTGATACGTTTTTAGAGACTCTAAATTAGCATTGTAAAACATTTTCTCTTATAATATACTAGATGTGTCCGAGTCTTCATTCACATGGAATTTAATTGCATGCTCATAAGTGTGTTTAAATAAATAAATAAATAAATAAATAATATAAAAGTACAGCGCCCTCTGTTGAATTTTGAGATGAACTAAAATCTTTACGTGAAATACTCGGGATGAAGGCGCGAGATCGCGTTTATTAAGTAGATTTCAATCACACACTAAAAAGGCGCGCAAAAAAAAAAAAAAAAAAAAAAAAAGTACAGCGCCATCTGTTGAATTTTGAGATAAACTAATGATTTATTTAAAGGTCGATTATTTTATGATATATGGGCGTTTTCCATGTCTTCTCTTCCTATACTGTATGTTACCTCAAGCTTGGCCAAATACACTTGTGGAAACCCCATTAAAATTCGTTCAGTAGTTTTTACGTGATACGTGCACAAACAAACACAAAGACAGACAAAACCCCCAAATCCATCTTGATGTGTTCCATTACTCATACTTTTACATCCACCCAATTTTTTTTTGCAAATATCTTCAATGTACAGACACGCCTATTTTAGAGTTTCGTTATATGTACAGATTAAGTGAACAGACTCAGAAAAAGTTTCACGTTAACGATTAGAAGCAAAAATTTCATTTAAACCTGTTCAAGTTCTAGTAAAATATTTATTAATGAGGTGATCTGATCACAGAAATCAGACTTGGCAGATAATGATCACAAATTGCTAATCACAGAGATGTGTGTGTGCGCGCGTGTTTGGGGGGGGGGTTATATATGATTAGGATCTAAAAAAGTATCAAATTTAAAACCTTTATTTATTACAAGGCGACACAGGCAACATATTCCATTCTCTTATTATTTCATGTATGTTATAAAGAAACAGAAACCAGTAGATTAGCCTCTGCTCGACTAGAGAGCAAAAACTTTCCTTAATTAGCATCAAGGGGCTCACAAAATGCCGAAATGCTCATCTAAAGCATGACTGTCCAGCACAAGTAACAAGGGTGCGTCAACAAATAACAAATTAAAACTCTGCACTGAATGTTTTTAAATAAACACACCAGAGTGTATTTGGCGAGCCGATCATGGATACTCATTAGTATGGAGAGAGAGCAGGGGTTTCTTAATAAATATTAGAATTTCTGCATTTTTAAGACACAGTCTGTTCCTGTCATCATGCAGAATGCTGAATAGTCGCTCACTGTCCTCACTGGCATGCATGGAGCGGTGAGGTAATACCGGGCTGCCTCGGCCAGAGCTGGGAACCGCTCTCTTTATTTCTCTCTGCATTGCTATTTCCGTCATAATGATTTCATCTTTTTTACAGTACTCTCTGCAGAGCAAGGCTCGAGCTTAGATTTTTCACACTGCAAATAAGCTTAAACAGCGAATAAGGTTTGTCATGTTAAAGCTTTTAGCAGATGTTTCCTCTCAAGATTTTACTTTTGAAAAAACCTTGCTTATTGCACATTTAACGTATTTTTTAAAGAGACTTGGTAACATTCCCAGACTGGTGACGGCATGTGGATCTTGCATCATCGCAATAGTATCAGTTTATGGTCTAGAATCAGCTGGTTGACAAGCAACCGATTTGTAAAAAGTATGTTTCGATCGATCGATCGTTCGTAGAATCGTTATTGAATATAGTGAAATATCTTCAAAAAATTGCACCAAGACATAATACAAGCACAATATTGTGGGCACAACACCTGACATGTCCATTTTACAAAATGATAAATATATCTACATTTAACGACTTTCCTAATCTCACCTTGCCGTCTGTTTGCTGAGTCCGGAGCCGGTTGAACGAACATCATTCTGTACAAAGACATCTAAAACCTTCCGAGCGACAGTAAAGTGTGATTTTCTCATGCGGTCAACGTCACACCTTGATAAAGCAGATTACTGCCTGTTAAAACGTCTGCTATGCTCCGAGGTGTGATTTTTCTCTCTCGCTTCACTTTTTTTAGCCTAACCTTTAACTTTTTAACTAGAACTAGGGGTATATAGACATGACATAAAAAAAAAAAACAAGAAAAAAAACATGCAGATGCCATTTTCAGAACTATATATATATATATATATATATATATATATATATATATATATGCATGCATGTATGTATAAACAGCAGAAGGTGTCAAACTCCCAACAGTCATCAATCACACCTCAGCCTCAAGTGTCTTGAACACTACAGCATCATTACACTGCTAATTTAATACTAAATAAATATTATAACTATAACACAGAAACACTTAAAAAATTAAAAAAAAGTTTTTAGTTTCAGAAAAGTGCAACACCTGGAAATATTACTGAAGATTAATTCATGTGAAGTGCATAAAAAAATAATAATAATAAAAAAATAAATAAATAAATTTAAAAAAAAATCAGCTGTTGTTCTGCACAATCTGTTACTGTTCGCTTGTGACTCTTTCTTTTTGACTCTGTCTCTGATGTGTTTCTTCATCAAATAATATAATGACTCATGGTCCTGTTACTTCCAGAATTGTTCATGAAAAAAAAAAAACGTCATTACATTTACTGTATGTTCACAGCATTCGGCAGACGCCCGTATTCAGAGCGCCTTAGATTTTTATTTAGTATTACATCTGAGTAGCTGAGGGTTAAGGGCCTTACTCGAGGGCACCACAGCAGCAATTTGTACCCCTTTTCCACCAAGATGATTCCAGAGCTACATCAGGGGCTGGGATTATCACAACTAACTAAACGCTGACCCCAAATTAGACTCACAAAAGCAGGAGATATGCTCAGAAAGCCATGTTGAAATTCGGCCTTGTTGTCGTTTTGTTCCTGCCGCCATCATAGAAACGTGCACAGACATATACAGTGATGTAATGATGTAAAGCCAGTTCTTAGGAGGTACACGATGGAACCAGCACTAGCACCAGAAAGGGATATCACTGGTGCTGGGGCCTGAACCTGAGACCTTTTGATCAGTAGTCAAACATCATAACCAAGTGAACATATAATCATCGTTTAGTTACACTGACATTTAAAAGATTACAAATAAACTGTAAGCGAAAATAAACTGTACACGTCCAGTTATAATTAGAGGTAAGATAGTGGGTGTGTTTAAATTCATATCGTTCGATGCAGAAGGTTGGCTTAACAGTGTGTGTTATGACCTCAGTGAATCCTGTCCAGCTTCACCTATGGCACGGTGATGTTCTTCATAATTTGGTTAATTCCAGTTAAAGGAACGCAAAATATTCCACTAAGACTTCAGAAATATGGAGTGTGTACAGGTTTTAAAAACACAGATATAATAATAAGCTTATTTAAAACACAATTCAGTCTTTGATCATTTTGAGGTACATTTTCATAAATCAGTATTTTAGACCTAACAAACAATTAAGTCTGCATGTGGATTAATCTACAGCTAATATTTGTATACACAGTATAACGCTTTTAAAGGTAAGAAGTTTTACTTCTGATGTTTATTTCTGATGCTGTGAGAAGCTGTGCTGATTGAGCATCACAAAATATAATCCAGAGTTGAATTCTGTTGCGCTGACATTTTATATCTCATCATTTACCCTGTCAAGAAAGAAGGGTTCAACAAGCTGTTTACAAAAACAGTAACAGCTTCATGAGAAGTAAACGGTGCAAATTCATTTTTAAATAATATCCTTTAAATATCCCTTATTTAAAAGAACCATGGTTTGCTCTACTTGCTGTTACTGTTCTTAAAAACAACATAAGCACCTAGATACCTAGACGTAGAATTATTAATTTTATTATTAAATATTTAAGAAATAAAGATGTGTATTGCTTATGTGTTCAGGAAATTACAAGTTTGCTGCTCCTTGTTAAATTCATAATTTTTTAAAAAGAGACTTTTTTTTTTTCACTTCACTGTACCGAAATCCGAATCGAGACACGTGCCAAACTTATCCATACCCTTACACCCCACAGATTTAATACATTACTGTTTCTATACTAACAGTTTTGACAGCAGGTTCCCATCATACTCCACAGCTAACCCTAAATGCCCCCAAAAGGGATTTCGTATCCTACATAGCGCACTAGCTTTCCCTTTAACGCCATTTGGGATTTAACACTGGAACGCTGATAACCTAAAGCGGAACAAATAAGGAGAAACTTGTGAGATTTACAGGACTGCCCATCAACTCTCTGGTTTATTCTCCTCACTTTTTGGCTACATAATGTCGGTAAGAATTTAAAACTACTTTCAACGCTGTTTGTTACACTATCTGTCAGTCGCCAGCTCCGCCAGTCGCGATCAGTTAGATCCGCCAGTTGTGAAAGGATATGTGTTAGCGGAGCAAAGTAACAGATTAACTAACCAAAAATCATAATCGTCTGATAATAAACGGCGTTTGTGGTACTGTTGTATAGAAGCAATATCGCACGAAGTTGCACAGTACTGCACTCGCTCTAGTGTGATATTTCTTAATCTATAGAGTTATTCAAAATTACCCCCATGATGCAGAGAAAAACGTCACCTGGCTAGACTCCATCTTCCTAGATGGAAAGCAGGGGCGTGTGCTCGGGCACTGGCGCTGAAAACGTCATGCAAGCGCCATAAAAAAAAGTTCACGGGCTTTATAAAACTTATTTCCCCTTGAACAGCTGTCTCACAACTTCCTCATGACAAATATAACTGTCTGAGCACAGTGAAAAGGAAGTGCTTCATGACAGGTCTGGGGATGCGTTTTTGGTTGTTGTTTTTTTTTTTACATTGTGGGTGTGTTTAAAAAAAAGAAATAAAAAAAAAAAGAGTGTTAAAAACATGATGGATTTTGCGTGAGCTTTGTGACGTTTTCAATTATTTACAAAAGCAAATAAAGTGATTATATGAATCGTGTCTATCGATCTATCTTTCTAACTATCTAAACTCAAAATCCTGTAGAAATCTTTAAATACATGCACGTTAAATGTTGTGTACATGTGGGACGTGAGGTTTAGTATGAACATCACTATAATATATTTTTCTTTTTAATCATGCTGTTTATGCTTTAAAATATTTTACAATGAATTTACAATTGTGAAAATGTCATGCTAATTTTTACATGTTTGGAATCAAGGACGTGGCCAACAAAGACTGAAACAAAGCACACGTTATACACCAGTCTACAATCTTTTACTCAGCTACTAACATTAAAAAAAATGAAAGGGCTTCACTTGACCACAAGATATTACATCCCGTATAATCACTGGATGTCTGATGAATGTTAAACACTGAAGTTTTAATGCTTCTCAACATCAATCCGATATCTTTATATCCTCATAAATGATTCAAAACTGATCAGTGTATCAGTAATAGGATGGCATATCGCACAAGTGCACAGTGACAGCAAAAGCAACCTGACACACACCTGATATTCCGTTATTTAACTAAATATTGAAAGGAATATCCTTGTCATTTGAACAAACATGATTCTGATTTAATTTGCTTTAATTCACATTCACACAAAAGTATTAATTCTTCATCCGGATTACAAAAAAAATAAAAAAAATAAAAATCTGCAGTCTTTACACGTTTTGCAGTGATCAATAGCCTGAGGTGGGGAAAAAACGGTACAAGCACATAACATGACACTGGGATGTAGAAATACTGATGTGAAACACAAGTGACGCCAACTGACCACAGACATTTAGGCAAATAAAATATAAGAAGTCTCAAATGAAAAAAGAAAAGGGAGTGAGGAAGTGATGCAGGACAGGGTTTGAGGACAAGCAAGCTAAGCACCAGATTTCCTTCTCTCGTCATGTCTTGTTTCATCAACTTACACAAATACATTACTTCATTTCTTCCACATTAACAACCGAGTTAAAGTGCTTTTTTAAGCAGTATTTGCTTCCTTATTAGTAGTATTAGTATTAAAGTAGCGTTTTAACCAGCTTAACTCAAATCCCTATAAGATTTCAAGGATAGGATTCAAACAACATTCTCTTTTTACTTCTATTTTTAAAAATAAATATACATATTTTTTTGTCACAGTTCATACTTTATACATAACGTTACATTCTCAAACGGGTGTCATAATGAAAAAATTATAACCAAAAGCTACGCGTTAAGTCTTAATAATGAGATTTGCCACCTGTGAGGTCCACTCCCTAAACAGGCCTCTAAGTGGAACCTCGGTGTTGCGTGAGAGGCATGACCGGATTAACTCACCCGCAGGCCGGCAGGATGCGCGACGTCCGCCCGGTGAAGATGCTATCCGTTCTTCCCCCTCCACAGCTTCGTTTGCGGAGGCGCTTTTTTTCTCCTGGTTGTATGACAGCACGATACACACACAAAAGAAAATACGTTGCAAAGAGTTAAAATATGAAATGTCAATCTTGACACCGCTGGCCGGTCAGGATGTAAATTTTCGTGTTAGCTTAGCATTCGCAAGCGGCTAACGCGGTACGAGTTCCGACTAGCATCGGTGTATATTCTCTAGTTCCACTTGCTCCAGTCAACAAAAAATAAACTAATAATAAATTAATACGGTTAGATTTCTCAGTTTATAAGGAGGTTTCCTCAGCATTTATTTGTATTTGTAATTAATATATTTTTGATTGGTTCCGCTCCCAGAATGAATAAATCCGTTTTGCTGTTGTAGCTCGCGCTTGTACAAGTCGCGCGCTGGCCCGACCCCTCCTGCGCGCGAGCGCATTTCCTACAAAAAAACAAAAAACAAAAACGCGATCGCGAGCACACACGTGCAGTGCACTTCCGGTATGAGCACATAGACCGACCTCAGGTTTGACGTAAAAATCTAAACAAATACAAGACAAACAAATAATTTTATTGTCAATGCACATGATACAACCAAATTTATTATCAGATTGTGTGTAAAAACAGGGGATCTATTGAGAATATCGAACACTAAGATCTAAACTTATACAGTTCTATACAGTGGAACCTCGGCATACGAATTTTCGCCTTAAGAATTGAAATTTTGCAAGAAATTTGCATCAGCATAATTTTTAAAGCATTTTAGGCATATGAACAAATCGTCTGTGTAAGTCCGGGAGCCTAGTTTTGCATAAAATTAATTAATAAAAATATTTGATTGTCAATGCACAGGATACAACCAAATTCAATAACACATTTGTGCATAAAAACAAGGTAAAATATAATAAACTAATAAGAAATCTATTGAAAATATTGAATACCAAGATCTGATTCTGTGCAATATACAGTGAACCCGGTGTTTGATTCAAATGAACCAAACAGAACCAAACACCGGCTAAGATGCTTGTATGTCCAGAAGCTGAATTTGAACTTGAAAATTAATTAATAAAAAATTTTTTATTGTCAACGCACAGGATACAATCAAAATCATTAACATAAACATAGGGCAAAATACAATAAGCTAGAAAGAAATCTATTGAAAACATCAAACACCAAGATCTGATCTTATACAAAATACAGCGGAACCTTGGCATACAAATTTTCACCTTAAGAACTTTCTTACAGAATGAATTAATTTTGTATGCCGACTATCCGCTGTAATGCATCTTCGTCTTCATTCTCTTTCACCCCTATGTAAGTGTCAGTGTGGCGGAATACTCAGTGTCAGTGTTTCGCAGTGTTCAGGTTTCACATGGCTCCAGGGTAGAAGCTCTTCTCAAGTCTGTTTGTCCATGATGTAATGGACCTGAGTCATTTGCCAGAATGCAGCAGGTCAAATTTATTTGGTTGCACTACAGAGGTGCAGCAGGGAGGACAGTGAGTGGCTGATGGTTTTCTAGGAGGTGCTGATGACGCTCTGAAAAGCAAACAGAGATAAATGCTGAAATATGTTAGCACGTGCCTGATAAAGCAGCAGTAGCTACTTCTACAAGTTGTTCTTCCTGAGGATCTTTACAAACAAATGAAGAACTGAAGTGAGGCAAAAAAGTATTTAGTCAGCCACCAATTGTGCAAGTTCTCCCACTTACAGTAAAAAGATGAGAGAGGCCTGTAATTTTCATCATAGGTTTACCTCAACTATAAGAGACAAAATTTTTAAAAATCCAGAAAATTACATTGTAGGATTTTTTTACAGAATTTATTTGCAAATTATGCTGGAAAATAAGTCTTTGGTCAATAACAAAATTTCATCTCAGTACTTTGTTATATCCCCTTTATTGGCAATGACGGAGGTCAAACGTTTTCTGTAAGTCTTCACAAGGTTTTCACACACTGTTGCTGGTATTTTGGCCCATTCCTCCATGCA
>JAQMYJ010000008.1:2897630-2907898 GCA_030014305.1 Clarias laeviceps
GCTGCTTTGAGACAATGACCATTGTTAAAAGCGCTATATAAATAAAATTGAATTGAATTGAATTGAATTGAATTATGACCTTCTATCTCTGCTTCTGGTTTGAATTTAAATTTCTCTTCATGGTTTTTAAGGATCTCAGTGTTCTGGTTCCCCAAAACACACAAACATTTACAGATCAACAAAATTATCAATAGTCTTATCTTATTAGAGACCGAAAGTTAACAAATGTGGTTTGCAAAATATTACAGTATAGTGTATTGATGTAGCCCTTAAAACCCAGAGCATTTTATTTTATTTTTTGCTTTCCTGTTTTTTTAAATAAATATACCTATATACATATACACACATTTATATATACAGTGTGGTAAAGTTTTATATATAGCTAAGGACTGTGCAGTATAGAGTGACATACTTTATTCTTTTCAGCACAAAATAAGGAATATTATATTTATTATTATTACATGTCTTATACTATAAAATTCCTTATTATTATATGTTTACGTTGCAAAACATTTTAAAAATGGGTCACACAGGCACAGGAATAGCACAGACACACAAGATTACATGTTTCTATGGTTGTTTTTGGTTGTTTCTATGAACAAAAATAAATAATATGCTCAATTTACAATTTTGCGAGGTCATTCCCATATTCCAGTAGTGTAACTTGACATATGCGAAAAAACCCAAATGCACAGTTTGATGTCTGAATCCTCCCCGGTAACACACATCGGCAAGACTTCCATGTAAACACATATAGATTTTTAATGGTCTTTGCCGTATGTTGTGTTGCCGGCACAGATCTGTGCCTCTAGACTTGAAAGAGTTAAATATACATTATATTTGTAAGTGAGAAGCAATTCAAACAAAACTGGACGAAACTTGTTCAAAACAGTTGCCCAGTAAACTGATATAAGTATGCAGTCATATCAAGGATAGATATACAAACCCTTAAGACATACGAACCCATACATGAGCAAAACATCTGTGCAAAGAAGCTTGTCATTTTAAACATAGCCGAAAATAATAACCGCAGGAACAGACAGGACTAGTCTGAATTCCTTTGGGGACAGACAGGAATTGATAGTTGGCACACACCTCTGCTTGCGGGCATTTTGGTTCTTCTGGGAAAAAAATGCAAGAGGAGATTTTTAATGGCTTTATGCTCAAATCACCGGCAACTCCTTTAGCGTTTCATTTACCATATGTTTGCCAGGTCTTCATAAAAACCAAATACCGCAGGGAAATCTGTTATTTTGTCATATACAAGGAACTTAATACAGGTACACATAATAAATCACCTGAGTAATACTGAAACAATGTGTTTTTAGCTTGACAAAGTTTTAAAGCGCTAGTAAGGTTGTATATAAAAGTTCCGCTCTGTGAGCAGTTCATAAAAAAAATACAGATTTGTTCAGACACCTGATACAGGCAGGACAGTTGGCAGCACTGAACTCCCAGGTATCATTGTTCATTGAGAAGTCTTTGAAGGAACCCTTTGAAGGAACCCTTCTGGCTATCTTTAAAACACATTCTGATCTTGCCAAGATCGCTTTCTTTGAACCAGTTCTCCATAGAATCCCACTGTTTTCGGATGCAATTATCTGACATGTGTGTGATGTGGCCTGTCTGGCTGACCTGGATTTTTCAGAATGATTTTTCAGGTGATGATGCTCGAGAAGCCTGCCTGCTGAAGGACTTCAGCATCAGGAATTTTATTATTCCATCTGATGCGAAAGAGGTTACAGACAAATCTGATATGAAAATGTTTTTAAAACTGTTTTGTGTGTCTCCTGTAGGCAGTCCTAATGCATACAAAAGGGTGTTGAGGACAACCACATTCAGACCTTTAGTGGCCAGAATAATTCCTCTTGTCTGTGAGCCTCCTAAAAGCAGCACTTGCCTTGAAGAGAATGTTGTGTTTCCATGTTGAAATTTTATGCAAAAGTGCAATGAGTGTGAAAAAGTGCTATTCAGATATTCTACAGATTTCAGTTTCTGTCCTTTCCCAGTTTTATAAAGTTCATGGTATGGGGTTGACAGAGGTAGTTTGGGCCAACACTTCAGACTTCTTCATGTTAATCATCAATCCAAAGTTTTCACAGGCTGAAAAGAATTTCTCCATGACCTATGAAAATTTGTTATCGCCTGCAGTTTCCTAGAGATGAAGAATATACCTTCATACCTGTACCTTACATGGATGCCAGCATCTGCGTCTCTAAACGCACGGGTCACTTAGGAATGCTGGTTTCTCAAATCTCAAAGAAAAGTGCAGTTCTACAGTAGCACTAAATACCACAGTTATTTTTAAAGCGTGACACGGAGATGGCACTCGTTATGACACTTTTGATTTTAGTCATAAGTTTCAGGAACTGCGTCAAGAATTTAAGACAGTCAGCACTTTGGCTTACCACAAAAAGATGGTTTTCTGCTTGTTATGGTTCCAATAATATCTGTGGTCGTCCATTTAAAGAGCTGAGTCCTGTTTTTAGTTATATTATTAATACGTCTTTGCAGGCACACACACGTACAGTACCAAAAGGTATGGAAAGATGCTATAGTTCCAGTCCCAAAATTCTGGGGCCTTAAATTTCTTAATGATTTTAGACCTGTTGCTCTTAATAAAAAGTGCCGATTCTAATAAAAAATATTGAGAGACTGGTAAGTTTGAAAATTCTATAATACCCGCGCAGTTTGCTTATAGAAGCTACACAGAAGAGTAGGGGATGCCACAGTTTTCTTTGGTTTTCTCTACAAAACCAAAAAAAATGCACAGGGCACCCACTTACCTTTCAGCCTCAATCATATTCCGCACTGCATCAAGTTCCCTGCAGCACAGTTCGAATGGTCCCACCATTCCTCAGAGACCGAGGAAGACCTGCATGTAGACTGGTTTCTGTTCTAGCCCCTAGGTGGTGGAACAAACTTCTTCTAGTCCATATACCCGAGTCATCCACTAAATCGACTAAAGCCTTATCTGTTACATAGATATTGGGGTTAATCCCTTCCCCTCCCAAAAAAACCCTTACCAACAGTGTTTGACTGATGGTACTAATAGTTTGTAAGGATCCATCACATTCAAAACAGTGCTGCCAGGATCCTATATTGAATATAAACTCTGTGTACTTACCCACCAGTGAATTCATGAATATACATATATACATCCTCATATTTATACTACTATGCTATCTCTGTGGCTTAAACGGGACCTGGGTCCTAATTTCGTACCAGAACATGGAAGTGTGCTGGTATGACAATAAAGCATCCTTGAATCCTTGAATCCTTGAATGAAAACACCCCACAGTACAGTACCTTAGAGAACTCCTCACTCCTCAATCTACAACAGGACACCTTCACTTCACAAATACCTCCTGTCTCTCCCCTCCAAGACAAAACTGCGCACAATGGGGGATCGGGCCTTCTCAGCAGCTGCTCCACAGATCTGGAATGCTCTGCCTGAGATTTTTTCTTTTTAGTGGTAAAGTCCTCGCCCTATTATCCGGAGATCGCAAGTCCGATTCCCGGGTGATGCTGTAACTCGCAGCTGTAGGCCTAGAGAGAGTTGATTGGCCGAGTTCTCTCAGAGGGGAGAGATGACAGGTACTTAGTGCTCCCATATTAATCACGGCTCTACAGCCAATCAGGGGCGAGCTCGAATAGCGCCGTCCTCCAAGTGTGTTATGCCGCTCCCAAAGGTGCGTGCGCGAGTAGTTCGAAAAGCTCACCGTCGGCTGGCTTCACGTGGTTTGGAAGAATCATGTGATGGTCTTCAGTCCTCCCGACTGAGTGGTATTAGTAGCTTAATTATATTTGTAGCCGGCGCTGGCTCTGTCCCTGTAATATCTTGCTTATGGCAGCCAAAGAAATTATTAAGGTCTTCCGCTAGTGCAGCACTATTGTTAGTGACTAAATTGTTATTGTTGATCTTTGTGATGTGTCGTATCCCTTGCCATGCACGTCTGTTGTCCATGCTGTCAAAGTGGTCCTCAATCCTTCTCTTAAATCCAGTATGCTGTCTCTGATGCCTCTCTTCAGTTCCAACCTGGCGAACTTGTATTCTTGTGCCTCACTGGACCGGAAGGCTATTTTGCGGGCCTTAGACAGATGTCGGACCTTCCTAGTCATCCATGGATTGTTGTTAGGAAAGATACTCTTATAGGCTCTTATATAGAACACAGAATGTATAGGTGCTAATGTCTATGTCCTTGAATATGGACCAGTCAGTGCAATCAGAACAATCCTGAAGCTGTTAAGATGCCACACTCAAATCTCTCGAACAACTAGTTTCCCTCAGTTGATGAGTGGTCTCCATGCATACAAAAACAGAGTGATATGGTCCGACTGACCCAGATGGAGGAGAGGTACTGCTTTGTTGCAATGCTTGATATTACCATGCTTGATATTGATAGCCTTGTTCAGGACTGTCGGATGTACTCACTTCTCCCTGATCACCATGGCGTAGCAGTGCTTTATATTCTTCTGCGTGGTCATGGTAAGTTCCAACTTGTCCATTTTTGCTGGGAAGTGAATGTATGTTGGCATTGAAGAGACTCGGTAGCCGAGGTATATGTAGGTCCCTTGCTAGCCTAGCACTTAGGCCCGCTCTACAGCCCCGCTTCTGCTTCTGGTCTCTGTAGCGTCACCGTCAGGATGTTATGATGGTCAAAAACATGTTTTGTTTGCAGCGAACCATTGCTTATCAGTTTATGCTGACTGTATTTTATGCCTTCTCTTTTCTCTCTCTTTCTACACATGCCGCTCCTGAGCACCCAGTGACTCCCTCTGACTCCCTCTGCCCTCCACTCAGTAGTTCAGGACTCTCAGGGTTGCTTTGTATTGCTATCTCAGGGAGTTTTTCCTATCCATCATTACACCTGGATCAGGAACAATTTGACAATTTTGATTCAAACATGTTTTCTTGCGCATTTCATACTGGTTTCACAATTTTCTTTTTAATTTTGTAAAGGTGCTTTTTGCCAATGTTAAAAGCGCTACGTAAAAAAAAAAAAAAAAAAATATATATATATATATATATATATATATATATATATGTTGAATTAAATTGTGTAGGCACTGACTATCATGGCTTTCTTCATGACCCATGGGAGTTGCGTTTGTCATCAGGAAGTCCTTTAAGGCTCTTAGGAATGCAGACAAGCTTTGCCAAGCTTTGTAACACTCATTGTCCCTTCGTCCACTCCAAAAGGAGGCTTAATCTCCCCCAGTCTTGGTCAGGTGACCATTGGACCAGGTGCTATGTCGACATTCTACCAAGTGAGCTGTTTGACCACAGGTGCTGTTCTTTTGTCTTGTGTCATAGATAAAATAAGAGATTTTAGAATAAGAGACTGAAGAAATAAATTCATTGTTTGAAGTTCACTTCTTTAGGTTGGAACTGAAGATATGAGACTAATGTAGCAAACAAGAATTACATGATTTATAGACTTTAGCTTAGCATCATCAAAACTACAGGTCATCAAGTATGTGACTACTGTAAATCATCAAGTATGTGAATTAAGAATACAACTTCTTTAACTTTCTTTAAAAAAAAAAAAAGACTTTGTCCCTTTATTTCCTAAAAATGTCCACATGAAAATGCAAAAAGTATTTGAAGACAGTCACATGACCCACAGACCAGTAGGTGGCAATAGTATGTCATAAACGACTAGGTCAAACGCCTTGATATGAAGAAATCCATCTATCTTTCACTGGAACTTCAAATAGCAGAATGTGTATTCAAGCTTTCTATAAAATCCCAGTCGTATTTTAAAATCACATTGATTCTCACATTTGTTTAAATAATACAGTATTTTATTGAATTATAAACCCAGCAAATCCTGCATTATGGACAATCTGGAAATACCAAACTGCCTATACAACAAGTGTTTCTTTGAACTCTGGAGTTCAAAGTTTTTTTTCATGGGAATTAACAGGATTATATGTTTTTTTCGTTAATGGGTGATGGAGAATATATGACCCTTGTCCCTGAACTCTTCTTTCTTAGAAATCTAACAATACCTAGGAAGTCAAGCCCTCATTGAAAATACTTGTTCAGGGTAAAAAGCATTATTATTTTATTATTTATTTATTTTTTTAAATAGGACACACATTTATGTTTCTTTGTTCAGGATTTGTCCTGGAGCTCTGCTTCATTCACAACCCTAAATAGTAGTTAATTCTGTTCCATATCAATGGGATGGCTGGATGAATCAGATCTCCACTGTTACAGCCACTCATGGATTGTGATGAATGTTGAATGGGAGTTTCAGAGGTGGAGTTTCCCTTTGATGTTTTGACATCTACAGCGTATCTTGTGTTCTGTCCGATTAGTTGTGGGCCATCATCCAATCAGCGATTACTTTTCTCGGTGTCTCCACTGGACCCCAAATTGAACATGGCAATTTGGAATCATCGCAACCTTTCCACCAGTCCTGGATCTCGGAGTTGCCCCGTGCATTTTTTTTTCTGACATGCTATTTCAGACTTTGTGAACCATGTCTGGCTTCCAAAGTTGAACCTGCTGCGATGGACTGCCAAGCCATTCCAATGTGGATCCCTGTGTTATGCCCAGTATCTAGTTTAAAATGCAGTGTATTGACCTAGAGATGCTTCTTTGGTATGTTTTTTATTTATTTTTTTTTTTTTTACACGACACAACTTTCCCTTCCCTGTGTCACAATAAAACTTTTATTAAAGATTGATAATGTTTAGTGCAAAACACTGAGGTTAGTGAGGTTTTTAGACGGAACGAAGAAGAGCAGAGGGAAAGATAAATGTAAGCTAAAGATCAAAGCATTTTCACAACATGTCTAGACAAGCGCTTCAACGTCTTGAGTGTACACCTTTTTCTCATAAGTTTGCTCTGTTCAGGGTCCTCATGCGAAAATCTGACTCTGCAAAGTAGAACTGCAAATCTGGTGTGGAGCAAAATATGGAAAATTTTACACTGTGTGTGCTAGAGCCGTTAGTGGAGAGCCGGTAGTACTTTATTAAGGCTGATTACAGGCTATGCTGTCGGAATGGAAAATCCATAATCATTCATGGTGTGTTGTTTAAGGGTGGTACAACATCCTGCTATTAAGAAGGGACTATTCACACTGCGACCAACTACTCATTATGTGGCCAAGATAAAAAAACCTTGAAGGAAACAGGACTTGTTTAATGACACCATTGTGTCTCTATGAGACTTGCACTTTCTCACTATTCTTTCAGATTTTACTTTGATGCTTATTACAGGTTATTTTTTTAAAGAATGCTATATTGCATAAACATGTACAATCATAAAAATTAATTACGTTTACATTTTGTTATTTTGTGCTTCAAGTTCAAAATCTCAGCTCGACTGTTTTAGACTGGTGCTGGTTGGAAAGTGGAGGCGTTTCTTCCCAACTGGGTCCACTGAAAATGTCCCCTGATTCCCATAAAGAGCTTGAGCAAGTGACTGAATTAGTCTATCTGTCCTGAATATATATATATATTTTTGGCCTTCAAATCTAATAGTCAGCGAATATCCAGAGCTTCGGTCCCGAGCGAGGAGGATGTATATGTTGATGTGTTCAATGTGTCCACCCAATGACTGCGATCGCTTTTCCAAATACACACATTGCCTACTTTTTAACAGCCGAACACAGCCACACACACACACGTTCCATTGGCATACTGGCAAACTGTAATAGCCAAATAAAATAAGATCAGGAGGCAAATCTGCACAGTTGGCACAGCAGCACACGTATTTCAATAAATAACTAGGTGACATAAGTAAAAATTAACGGCCTTAAAGAGAATGAAACAAGCTGTAATTACTAAAACCAGGTAGGTAGGACAGTTGGCACAGTTATAATAGCATCAAAACCAACTATAATAAATACAGTTGGCACAGTTATAATAGCAGCGCATACAATTCCAAAAATATAAGAGAAAAATCCAATAAAATACACTAATAACACTGCAAGTTCACTAAGCCTTAAGCTCTTCTCCACTCTTCATGTGTGCAAGGAATTTAGATTCAGCCATGTGAGCAAAGCTGGGCTTGTTTACATTTGCCTCCATGTAGATTCAAGGAATTGTAGAGTCCCAGGTAGATCTCAGTATTAAAATCCGCTGCAGGCGGTGCTGCTAAACGATGATTATGCACCAAGTTATCTTTGCTAATGCATTCCAGGTTTCACAGGTGTAGGTGTTGTCAGGTATCACAATGGTTTCACAGTGTTGTCCTCCAGCCACAACAGGTGCTTTGTTGGCCTGCTATCCTATCCACACGATTTTTGATTTTTCGGTCCACAGATCCGCTTCCTGTTCCAAGGATTCCATCATGTACTCCGTACCCCCCAAGAATGTCAATGTAGTTGGCAAAGCCAAGGTCCACAAGCTGTTGAGGGGCCCTCCATACGATTCCAAATCCATGGTCTTCTTCATAACAATATCTATTAACATGTGAACAGAAACCTGAAAGGAATGTGCCCCCACTGCACTCCCCTGTCAATGTTAAACAAGTTCGTCATCAGTGCAGAGGCCAGAAGCTGGATTCAAGGTAGAGATTTTGGCGGAAGCGTTGAAAGCATTCTGACATTTTTCAGTCAGAGTCTGCACTTTGCCAGCGAACATAATCAATTTCATTAAAGGTTTTACCATTTAGGGAACTGCACTTTATATTGTAGTGATGAGATACAGTAATAACTCTTGTGATATAACACATGCATTTAGTTAGAATTTAAATCTTTGATACTTAACTTTGATACTTAACGTTGTTTAAATCGACTATCTAGATGATTTACAGCTTAGATAGAGCAGAAGTTTTGAAACTCAGTAAAAGGATTAGGGCAAGTTGATGAGGTGTGATGACGACCAGCAAGTTGGCCATAGCAATAAAAATCATGTGACTGTATGGACTGTATGATGTAGCTGCAAAACCCCTGTTCTCTACAGTGAAAACTATGTAGCTATGTAATTGAATTCCTGCTTTCAAATATCATAGAGTCAATTCCACTTTTGATAGACGGAGTTTTGCCTGGAGTCTCAAAATCATCACGCCTTTGATGATTTGATTGAATTCCGACATCCATATCCTACACGTCGTCCCGTATTAACACGTACTGTACATTTCTTGTGGTAAGTTAACAATGATTACAATGATTACAATTAGATGCTTAGCTAAAGTGATGCATAGCAGCCAGCTAGTGGTTTGACTCCTCTTCTGGTTCCCCAAACTGTAGTTGCTTATTTGAGGCCTATAAACAATAGACACCAGAGTAAAGTCTAGAGTCCCAACCTGTGGTGCTTGGGTTGAGTCCAGTCTAGTTCTGAGCCACAGAATCCACATTATGTTAAGAGGTCATTGCTGTGGAGTCTGATTCAAATCCACAGCCCAAAGTCACAAAACCTAAAGCTTTTCCTGAGACAAAAGCAGCAGAGTCTGTATTGAATCCCAAGCAGTGTAATCCAGCTGGAGTCCATAGTCCCAAATTCCCCAAAATCTCAGTTTACTGCCCTAATCTCTACCATCTGAGTCAAATACAGAGCTGCAACCACCAGTTAAAACCAGAGGCCTAAGCAGTCTAAACCTAACCCTAGCTTCCAAGTTTAGCCTAGAGTACCCAAATCCAGAGATACAAGTCATAACGTCTGAGCCAAATCCAGAGAGAGGCCTTAGTAGCTAAATCAAACAACAGATTCCTTATTCAAGTCAATATCAAGCTATAGAATCTACTGTTTGTCAAGTCCAAAGCTTGTCCAAAATTTGTGAATTCCAAGAAGTCGAGAGTCACAAACTATGGCTTGAAAGCCTTAGAATCAGTTCCAATGTCTCAAGTATAAATTAGGTCCACAGTCCCAAGCCACAGAATCTTCCTCCAATCCACGGTCCCAAGTCATACAATATGAGCCAATAAAGAGGCTCCAGCCATGGTCTGAACCAAGTCCAGAGGCCCAAAGCTAAAGAGACTGAGGTAAGTCCAGAGTCCCAAGGTGTGGAGTCTGAGTCTAGTCCACACATACAGTACAAGCCTAAATCAAGTCCATATCGGTATATTTATTCATACAATCTGGGAACTGAGGATTTAACCAACAGCATCATCACAAACTCTCTCTGTCTCTCTCTGTCTCTCTCTCACTCGCTCACACACATACACACATCTGTTTTAATTTGTTCTTGTCTTGTCTATTTATACGCACAGTCTGAGAACTGAGGATTTAACCAACAGTATCACCACAAACCACAACCCCCAAGTTTTATATAAAAAACATCAAATAAGGGTTATTAAAAAGAAATAAAA
>JAQMYJ010000008.1:2928036-2938843 GCA_030014305.1 Clarias laeviceps
ACTGATCATAACATCACTTTTACTCAACATTTAGATTTCACTGATGGTGCAGATTAAACTTCAGGCAGAAACATAAGTACTGCAAAAGTTTCAGTTAAGTCTGTCCAGACAGTTTTGTGTGATGCCGTGACAAAATAGCTGGACAGACATACAAACAGAAGTCTGGTTTTTGGTCTACGTAACTAAAGATATCATTCTGACCAATGTACAGACAAAACCTTTATTTTATTTATATAGATTTATATAGATTTTACTGATATTTTATTGATAAGGACAAAAAAGTGATTTGCTGGATGCTATGATGGAGCCATAACTGATTTTTAATCCTGTCTGATTTTTCAATAATAATCATCAAGTCTGTTCGAACACCATCACAAACCTGAGTAAAGACAAGGACTAATTTGCAATACTAAACCAGAGACTTAACTTATTCAGCATAATTAAAACAAATAAGGACATAGATTTGATCATTTAGGATGTGAAATAATTGCCAGAAATTAGCTCTACAGTTGGCGACAGGAGTGAAAAAAAAAAATTAATTGCTTTTACAGTAAACAGAATCCGACGTCATGTGGCAGTGCTACATGCCAGTGCATATGTCTGTGGGTGTTTATGTGTTATGCAACTTCAGACTCACTTCAGTTTTAAATGTCCCGAGTTTAACAGTCAACAGCCCTCTGGGTATAAACTAAAGAGAACCTCCTGTGCTGAAGCGATGCCGTTTTCAAAGGCAGAGGAGTTGATTTGTATAGATTTAATGCAGCAGCTTCACACCTACCCACACACACACACACACACACACACTTTCCTTGAAGTGAACCAAAGGCCTAAAGCAAACATTTAAAACGTTTGAAATGCCATTCAGAAGATACATATTTTCCTTCAAAGGGCAGCAAATACTGGAACGGGAGGTGAGACGTGCACGAGCATGCCTGAAGAGTCAAATTGTGACAGTCAACAAGCACAAGGTTAATAAAATAAAGACTGCAGTATTGTCCAATTAGAGACACGGATCATTAGATATATACAGGTTTCATGTAGTGAGTAATATTTATTTCGATTGTCTGGGAATTCCTGTAAATCTGGGGATTGTCACACTTATTAAAACACTGTTCAAATATAATCACATTAAATATTAGTATTAGAGTTTGGTTTGAGCAAAAATGACAGATATTAAGAGTTTATTATAATGAATAATCTTTTCATGTGTTTATGAACTTATATGAATATCACAGTGTGTAATACTGCATGTTATTGTCCTGTTAAATTATTATAATTATCCTTTAAAAAAAAAGTGATCATATGTCTTAATAATAATAATAATAATAATCATCATCATCATATTCAAAAGTTAGTAACACATCCTTTAATTTTATGTTTTTTCTCATCCGATCGTAGCGGGTCTCAGTATGCGGCAAATACAATCAGGTGTACAGCAACATATACATTTTTTCACCGTGCCATTATTTATTTAACAAAATGAAGGCAAAAAACAAACAAAAAAACATGCAGGACATACTTAGTACCTTAGTGCTTCCACAGGATTTGAGAGGGTGAGTTGCAGTCAGGTGCTGCTCATCATCAGCCCTTCATTAATTGATCTTCAGCAGGTATGCAGATCTCTAAAGCAGAGGTTTTTAGCAGTTCTGGCGAATTCAGAACTGCTAAATTGTGTTAACACAATGCCAAGAGGGGAAGACACAGGCCATGGTCATTAGAGAAGCAATTATTGCATCAATCTGGAAATGGTTATAAAACAATTTCCAACGAAGAGTTCAAGGATCTACAGTAAGAAGGACTATTCACAAGTGGAAAGCATTCAAGACAGTCGCCAAATCTTATCAGGAGTGGACGTCCCAGCACATTCACTGCAAGGTGAGCAAAGCTCAGAGAAATACAAAAATCCAAGAGCTACACCTCAGTGTTACAATCTATGACAGCACAATTAGAAGAAGACTGAACAAGTACGGTTTGTTTGGAAGGGTTGCCAGGAGAAAGCCTCTTCTGTCTAGAAATAACACTGAAGCACGACTGAGGTTTGCAAAACTGCATCCGAATAAACCACAAGAACACAAGAGACATTGTTCTGGAACAATGTCTCTCTCTCTGTCAGGCACGACAATGGAGGGGTGATGATTTGGGCTTGTCTTGTAGTCATTGAGCGACCCTCTGTATACCAGAGTATTCTAGAGACAAATGTGAAGCCGTCTGTCTGACAGCTAAAGCCTGGTTGAAACTAAGTCATGTAACTGGACAATGATCCAAAACACACCCATAAATCAACATCAGAATGGCTGAAAAATAAAAGAATCAAGGTTTTGGAATGGCCTGGTCCAGATCAAAGTCCAGACTGCAACCCAACTGAAATGCTGTGGCAGGACCTTAACAGAGTGTAATTCTCCCCAAGCACAGGCAGACACAAGTGGTTCTCTTATTACTGGTTTATTTGAAAGCTTCTGTCCAAATCCACCGTGAAAACTAAACACGCAGTATTTAAAGAAAGTACAAACCATGTTAGCTTAACATGAATGATAGCATGCACAGCACGTGGAGTAATATTTTACCAAGGACACAAAAAAAAATAGTATCCCACATTGGCTGCATGCTAGCAAAGGGAATAGTCTTCAGGGCCCGTATTCACAAAGCTTCTTAAGCCTAAAAGTTGGTCCTGGTGACGGAATTCTTTTAGAATTATTAGAATTATGACATTTTCTTAGAATTTCCCCTTAAATTTAGGACTAAATCTTAGTAAAGGTAAAAATGATTCACGAAACATATTAGCCCTAAAAACAACTCGTAAGGTAAAAAATGTTAAGAGTAGAGAGGAGGACTTTTAAGAGGCTAAAGAGTTTTAATAGCAGAGGACAAAATGGTGAAAAGAAGAAATATTTTCCAAACACTAAATGTAAAATTAAACACTTCTCTTCTCTCCAATTTGGTTTTCTTTGGATTGTTGACTATATACCACCGAAAAGTGCAACTTAAACACACTGTCCTGCGGTCATGTGAATTGGTAAAAGCTGAGCCATTTTGCTCCCATCAATCTGAAATAGATCACAGGTAATAAAATCAGTATGATAAATAAATGTAAGAACTTAAATATAGTAACTACTGTGGAAATTGGTTGCTTCAAAAGTGGACACATTTTCAACATTTGGCTGTTTTAATTAACTTTAAGATATTTACCCTAAAGTAGCCTGCATTCATGATTATACATTTTTTTAAATTGTGTTTTATTATCATATGTTCTATTTTCACAAAAAGTCCATTTTAAGACCTTTACAGATTTTTTAAATCAACCAATCACAGCCCTTGAATTGCTGCACCATCCCTAGAAACGGGTTCAACCACCTCCTCACTAAGATAGAGGTTTTTGTACTTTTCTTACTCAGAGTTGCTCTGAGAAGTTTCCTAAATCACTTTTAGTCTAGGACTCCCAGCTAGGACTTTTTAAGCTAAGATAGAAGCTCTCTGAGAGAATTCTAAGAAGCTTTGTGAATACAGGCCCAGGTTTTAGATTTAAATTTAATTCTTTTTTAATGAGTTTAAACCCTTCACTTACATATAGAAGTTATCCATGCCTCGTACACGTGTCACTTAAGAGGGCAACCATTTTGCGCCCCTTTATGCTGAGACCTCAAAGCAAAACTCACTTCAAAATAAAAGCACAAATAAACAACAAATGCAACTTAAATGCTTATTAATGATATTCGTCTTAGAAAAGGTCAATAAATCAAACAAATAATGTAAACAATATAATTGTGACAGTTACACTTCCTCTAAATCAAACAAACCTTAATGTGGGATTTTTCTAAACACAAAGATTATTTGAAATAAACACTTAGAACATTTCTTCTTATTAACCATTTAGGATTTTCTGATTCATTAAACACCTTAATCTGTCTCAAGCAGAGTAACAACCTTATGTACCGGTCTTTCAAGCAATACTGTTTTATTTGTGCGTTTCCTCCTTTTGGCAAACATGGTGTCACTAACCAGTAATTTCAGTTTTCTCACCCTATCATCTGGCCCCGGATAGACTTCTGTGATTCTAGCCAGCTTCCATTCGTTACGTGGTGCCTGATCATTATCTAGAAGGAAAATGTCATTGACTTTTGAGTTCCTTCTGTTCTTGTACCACTTTTGTCTTTCTTGAAATTTCAAAAGATATTCTTGTCTCTATCGAGTCAAAAACTCATTAGTCAAATAATGCACTCAACGCCACCTCTTTTGAAGGTACCTTCTCTGCCAAAATGTCCAGGTGGGGGTAGAATGATTGTCGACTTCATTGTAAGGATGTGGTTTGGAGTTAAAGGTTAAGGTCCAGATGGATCATTCAGATGTTCAGTGGTAAGTGGTCTGCAGTTAATAATGGCCATAAGCTCATACAGAAATGTCCTTAGAGAGGTGCTGCCAAACCTTTGTCCTAACTGGTCGAGGATATCAGTAAAAACACTTCTTATGGTTCTTATTTGCCTCTCCCAGACACCACCCATATGACTTGCTGTTGGGGGGTTTAAAAGAAATTCTCATCCTAGAACCTTTACTCTTTCACCTGTTCCTTTTATGAGTTCTGTAAACTATCTCCTTGCACCGACAAAATTGGTTCCTTGGTCACATCTTGGCTGACGAGCATTTCCTCTTATGGCAATGAATGCTCTTAACGCTTGAGCAGTGCATCAGTTGTCATGTCATCAATAACCTCTATGGACATGGACAGACCATATTTTTTGAGATCCTTCCTTCCTTCTTACACATAGGTTGGACCAAAGCAGTTTATGCCAACATATGTGTAGGGTGGGGTTGTTTTTGTTCTAACCTGTGGTACAGTAAGTAACCCATTCTCTGTCCTTCTGTACATCTTCTGCACTTTCTGCACTTGACACATTTGGTGATATGTGATGAGACGGCACTGCTGCATCCCAGAATGCACCTTAATACAATGTGGTTTGACTTGTGTCCTCCTACCCTCAGAATACCTCCTCATCCAAGAATGGGTTTAACTTGTACAGCTTACTGTCTTTGCTCTTAACAACCACTTTCTTTAGCTTCATGTTCCTTATCTCATCTGAGAATGCTTCTTCTTGAACTAGCCTAATAATAGCAAGTTTGGCTTCTTTTCTTTCTTCTAGGCTTGTACTTTCATTGGTTCTTTGCTTAACACCTTTGTATTCTTTTATCAATCTTTTATCAAAACTCCCCTTGACCAATCAGAGAATTTCTGTATAAGATCCATTTTCCTTTGCCTCTGTGTTACAAACAAGAGCCTTGCAGAGTTCAGGATCATCTTCTTTATTTCTCCCACCTTGAGTTCTCTGCCAGGGAGGGTTTTTTTTACCAAAGAAACTTTGATCCTGTGAACCAGTTTGAGGTCTTGAGTTGGTCTGCAGTCAAACCTCAAAAGGCATAATCTGCTGGGTTGTCCTCAGAGGCAGCATAAACCTATTAATCAGGCTTTGTACTTGACTTGAGACTCTGTGTGTGGTTGGATACAAATATTTGAAATCATCTAGCATCGTTGTTTACAGTATGTACCTGAGAACAACTGTAGAATCTGTCCAGAAGAACTTCTGCAGATCTTGGATTTCAAGCTCATTATGGAGCATGTTGCTGGTTCGAACTGCAACAACTGCAGCATAGAGTTCTAGTCTTGATACAGTATAGTTGTGACTTTAGTTGGTGAAACTTTTTATATTCCCACAATGGACTTTGTCATACTTACTGATTGCACGTACAGTAGGTAAGAACATTCACTGTATCCAGAGACACTAGCATCTGCAAAATAGTGAAGCTCATACCATTTGATGTTGCTGAAACTTTGAGGTAAGAAGCATCTTTTGAGTTGCATTGAGTTGCCAGACTGGGTAGGTCTCTGATCCAGGACTCCCACTGAGGTCTTAAGTTTTCTGGAAGTTCCTCATCCATCCAGTCTTCTCTTTGCACATGTTCTGGAGTATTTGCTTGCCTAAAAGTACAAAGGATGCAATGAATACCAGGGGATCATATATAGAGGTCTAGTAAACAGCACACCTAAATGGATTGGGTTTTACTTGAACTCTGCATTTGAATGTTAGGTAATTGCGGTCTTTTCTCTTTGAATGTCTAAAAAGTCATTTCATAATGACCAGTGTAATTTTGTGTGAAGTTTTCTCTCAACTTTGAGAGAAACTTGAGATCTTCCCGAGACACAGGATCATCAGCTGATTCAAGGGCTCTTAGTATGTCTGAGGGAGTAAGTTCCTTTACTCTAGTTCGGCTCATATAGTGTATTTTAGTTTTGAGGTTGACAAAAGGCTTCACACCTGGTGTCACTTGTCTCACTACTATTCAATGGCTGATCCCAATGGCATCGCCAGACAGGGATTACCATGGCCAACAATACTCCATCCAAGGTCTGTGTGTTGTGCATAAGGTTGATTTTCCTTGCCAGACACAACTTCCCTTGAAAATAGACCTTGTGAGCAGTTGTACCCAATGAGCAGACCTGCAGACCTTCACAGTCCTGCAGAGGTGCAATCTCTTCTTGCAGTTACTCTTAGTGGGGGCAAGCTTTTACAGTTTCATTTCTTGGTATATGAGTTCTGTAGCCTGGAATAAAGTCCTGTGTGTAGACTTGTGGTGAGGAAATTTACTTTTTGGCATAGATGCCACAGACCTGTAGGTTGTGTAGTCTTTTAGACTACTGTGGTTCTTGAGGTCATAGTAAAAAGCTTGAGCTTGATTTGTTCTTTATTTGCTTCCAAGGTTTCTGCTACTTCACTCAGAATGAAGGTTGTGTCGCTTTGAAAATCCAACAGCGCATATACAGTACAAGGATTTCTTGTGTTGGCTGAGTTGTGGATGAAATCCAGATGGAAACGATTGCAGCTGTTTGTGTGTTAGCTTCATAACGTATTACTCTATTTGAAGGAGCAGCTGTAATCGTTTCTGTATAGTTCTCTTGACTTGTACTTGGCTTTTCTTCACTCAGATTTTGTTTAGCTTGTGGTGTTTCTTCTTCCGTCTCTCTCCTAGGGCAGATAGGTTGCGTGCCGCTTGAGGCACAGTTCACAAGTGCTCCTACCATTACAGCTCTTTGAGTGGTGACCAAACTAGAGACAACCAAAGCATAGCTTTTCAGCTTGAAGATATTTAATTCTGTCTGAAACTGTCCTCTCTACGAACTTTCCACATTTGTGCCAGGTACGCCCAGTCTTCTTACAGAAAATGCATGTTTGGTTCATCTTTTTACTAGACCCTGTGGTCAGTGTCTTTGCTCTAGAGCTTTGTTGACTTTGAAACTTAGTTTTTTCCGCTTCACTTTGTTTCAGTGACTGCAGCAATGTGACAGGGTTGCAGGCAATTTTCGCTTCCTTTGATAGAAACATAACAAATTGATAGAAAGCAGGCAATTGTTTTTTCTCTTCTTTTAATTCATTAACCTTCTGGTTCCATCTCGCTCTTAGTCAATCTGGTAACTACGGAGAAAATCAACGAATTCTCCGAGTTCAATGCTGTCCTTGGCTCCTATCCTGGGCCAGGCTTTGTGACAGTTACACAGGGTTTTGCATTAGCGAAGCCTCAAAAATCACAATGAACTGAAGCAATGTTATAAAGAAGAATGGACCAAAATGATGTGATAGACTGATAAAGTCATACGGAAAACTATTAGTTCAAGTTATTGTTTCTAAAGCAATAGAAACTACAAACAATTGAATCAGGCGGTACTTACTGTAGTTTTGCCCGCATGTTGTTGTTTTTTTTGGCCTAATTTCTGTTAAATAAAATAATGCAATAGTGAAAAAAGTTATATGTTGTCCACCTGAGGTTGTATTCGCCTAATACAGTATTGAGACCTGCTATGATACGATGATTTAAAAAAAAATATTTTTACACGGAAAACACAAAATTTAAATACTTTTGAACATGTCTGTATTATATAATACTGTATATAGTACAGTAAGCAAGGAACACAACTGACAATAACATGCTTTTTTAGAGGACAATCAGTGACAATGGGTTGTCGTAAGTCGTGATATGGGATAGACTATTTCCTAATTGTGAATTTTTTATTCCTCTTATACCACAGCGATTCTAATAGTTACATTTAATGTTTTGCAACAGAAATGTAACAAATCATTACTCAAGTTACCTTCTGGCAAATTAGAAATATTGTGATTACTAAAAATAAAATAATATTTTATTATTAAAGTTTATTCTGATATTTATGTAATATTTGAGTGTTTTTTGTGTGTATTATAGATTTTAATAAGAATTCTTTATATGGAAATATATTGCTTTAAATTTAGTATTATTATTGTAACAGTAAAATAAAAAATAGGGCTGATATTGAAGATTAAAAAATATTTTTTTGCAACAAGAACTACCCTGAGAATTTATTCCTCTATGTCCATGCTCGTAATGATATAGGACACTGTATAGAACTGTAGAATTTTGTTTAGAATTCTGTCCATTTTGTGTCTGTGCTCAGGATTCGAATTTGACGTGGCACACATCAACTCCAGACCTGACGAAGTGTTTCCAGCACACGGTTCTAGTCTGGGTCCCCTGTTTCTATCTGTGGGTTTGCAGTCCGTTTTACGTCTTCTATCTCTGTTGCTTCCATCATGGACGCCTCTCGTTCTCCGGACTCTGCTGCGCCAAAACGGTGAGAACAATGATCAGTAACATATCACTATAGTAGACTAGATCTGCATATAACATCATCTGAATATGTACTGTATGTGTGTATGTGTGTGTTTAGGTTCTGGGTGTGTGCTTGGTGTTATTCGGGATTTTGGAGCTGCTCTGTGTGCTGTTTGAGAAGGGATCAGGTCACGTGGTTTTCCTCCAGAGACCCATCATTCGCAGCCTCACCATGGTAAGAATCTCTTCACCTTGTTATCTCTCATGTCTTCATTTATACAACTTCAATTACAATGTACAAAGACAGATTGCAGTGTAATGCATTTGTTTACTGTAAATATGCATGTACATTTTGACTACATTGTAAAAGAAAATGGTGACATTTATTGCAATCGCATAAAAAAAAAAAAAAAAAAAAACTGTAGATAAACTCTCATGCAGACACTAGAAATGTACCTAAATGTGCCCAGATCATCTCACTGCCTCCAGAGGTTTGTACAGTGGACACTATGCATGATGGGTGAATCACTTCATGTGCTTCCCTTCTTACCCTGACACATTGCTCTGGAATAGGCACAAGCCGGACTCATCAGGTCACATGACCTTTTTCCCATTGCTCTAATGTCTAGTCTTTATGCCCCCTAGCAAACCGAGGCCTTTTTTCTGATGAGTCTCACTAACAAGTGGTTTTCTTATAGACACACAGCTGTTTAGTTTCAATCCTGTGAGTTCTCATCACATTGCGTGTGTGTGTGTGTGTGTGTGTGTGTGTGTGTGTGTGTGTGTGTGTGTGTGTGTGTGCGTGCATGCATGCATGCATGTGAGTAAATGCTTTTACTTTCACTATTAAACCTAGCTCTGGCTTTTACTGTTAATTTTTTTACCATGCAACCTCACCGAGTGTTTAAGTGATCTCCATTTATGATTTTTTCACAACCACATTTCTTCCACACTGTTGATGTTTCAGCTCTACTCTATTTTATCCCAGATGTCTTAAAAACCAATAGAAATGTCGTGTTGTCAAATGTCTATTATGTCAGCAGTTTAAGACTGTGAGTTTGCGTATGTGTGTGTTCAGGTCTTGGCTGTGTGTCTCATCCATCTGGAGAGAATAAAGGGCTGCCAGTCCTCACTATTTCTTTTTCTCTATTGGACGCTGACGGTGATTTGTTCGATTGGTCCCCTCCGAGTAAACATCCAGAACATCCTGGGAGAGGTCTGTCTGTCTGTCTGTCTGTCTGTCTGTCCATTTGTCAAATGACATTAAATGAAACTAGTTAAGACTTCTACAGTAATCATGTTTTTATTATGACTTATAAAGTTAAGATTTATTACTCAGATTAGATTTATTTATAATCCACTTCAGGATTTGTTTGTATTTGGCTCAGTGGGAGCTTTTTGATCCGTTAGTATGACAAAACACACACAGTTCTGGTTTTATTTTTATCAGTTTCTCTACATGAATACAGTGCAAATAATAATTTATAATGTTTTTAAACTGAAACAGCTTCAGTTTATAATCCTTTAACTCTAAAATATTGCCATGTCTGATATTTCTTTTAAACAGCAAAATTATTGTTTTTTCATTTCCATTCCTACTGATTTCAGTTAATAAATGATGAATCCTGTTTAAGAAATATTGGACCATATTAATGTGACATATGTTTTATGATATTTGGAATTAAATAACCTCTGCGCTCAGGGTGTATTAGCACATGTTTATGTGCATAAACATAAAAGATATGATTATTCGCCACATTTACAGTACAGCACAGTGAAATGATTTTTTTCATACATCCCAGTGAGGAAGCTGGGGTCAGAGCGCAGGGCCAAACAGGATACAGCGCCCCCTGGAGGAAATAGGGTTAAGGGCCGTGCTCAAGGGCCTTGCGATTGACAGAAGCCACGCCTCTTTCACCTGGACTGATAAGTGTAGAGACAGAAGCCACGCCTCCTTCATCAGGACTGATAAGTGTAGAGACAGAAGCCACGCCTCCTTCAACAGAACTGATAAGTGTAGTGACAGAAGCCACGCCTCCTTTACAGCTACTGATAAGTGTAGCGACAGAAGCCACGCCTCCTTTACAGCTACTGATAAGTGTAGCGACAGAAGCCACGCCTCCTTTACAGGGACTGATAAGTGTAGCGACAGAAGCCACGCCTCCTTCATCAGGACTGATAA
>JAQMYJ010000008.1:2974783-2988267 GCA_030014305.1 Clarias laeviceps
TATATATAAAAAATATATTATATATATATAATATTTTTTTTATGTAGGTTTATAGATGTATGCAGATAACATATACATATATGTATTGTACTGTATATAGAGTTCAATTCAGTGCCCCATCTCGAGTCCTCTGTGTTTTTGCGACTCGGACTCACTCTGCCCGTCTTGGCTTTATCTGCCTCGGTCAGTTTGGCTGCGTCTGCTGATTTAGTTTTCTGCTCTTTGGCGTCTTTGCCTTCGTTTTTCTGTTTTACGGCTCCGGATGCGTCTAAGGACACCTGGCTCTGTCTGTAGGGAAACACAGCCATCTGTTAACCTGATGCATTTTAATGACCCATTAATTAATAATAATAATAATAAAAAATGTTCTTTTCTAAATCACACCAAATTGAACTATAATCGTTACGAGATAAACATAAATTGATTTAGTAATAAATCTAAATCTCGCTCTGTACATCTCACGCTCACCTGAGCAGAGCCGCTGGACCTCCATTTTCCAGAGTTTTCCGCGGAGACGTATCTGGATGAGACATAAACGAGACAGAGAAATCGATTAAACATAAGGGGGGAGGGGGGGGAGAGAGAGAAACTATTTGCATTTAACCTGCTCAACCCAGGAAGCAACTGCACGTTTCATCCAGAATGGATCTGGGTCGGGTTTATGCATATGGTTTAACTGTAGCCTGGTTATGATCTGTGTTCTGGATGAACTTTGCTTTTTATCACTTTTCTACATCGTTCTTAAATCGGATTGGTCAGAAAGTGCAGATTTATTTCCTGTAACAGGAGCCGAGACAGTTGTACCAGCAGAAAGAGAAGAAAGAATATTATAGTTAAAAATAATAATAATAAAAATAAAAAAAAATAGCCTTGATCTGGTGAAGCTTTATTGGATATAGCGTTTAAAAAAAATAAATAAATAGAAATTTTTCTGATAATAAACACAAATGAGAACAGAAGCTTGTCTCATGGACATTAACTCTAAACACAACACCTGTTAAAATTATAACGTCAGTATAAGTAAATAAATTTTTTTTTTTTTAAAAAACAACAAAAAAAAAAACACTAATGTTGTTGTGAGGAATAAAACACTCCGTGACACAAAGTAATTGAATAAAAAAATAATAATTTGGGGGTTTAACAGTAACTCTGCATAACTGATTATTTTCCTCTAACAGCCCACCGGAATGTTTTAACCCTTTATGCCACAATTATAAAACGAGTAAATCATTAAATAATAATATCCTACTTTTAATTACTTACCTGTTAAATTCATGGTACATTTATTTCTTTTGCACTCTTATGATCATGCGTTCAAAACCATTTTCTCCACATGCACTTTTTAAAATAAAATACTGTACACTGGAGATTGAATTTTCTAATAAATTAATTTTCTAATACCAGTTCAATGCAGATGGTGAGCTGAAGCCTGACAGATACAGGTACGGCGGTGGCCAAAAGTATTGAGACACCATACTGCATATGCCATGTATTATTAGCTCTGCCTGTTCACAAAACAGGTGATGATGTCACTAATTAGTTCTGGCTGAAGAGAATCAGCTGGTTTAATGAAGGAAGTGAACAAATGTATAGCAAGATTATTAACTTTCTGAAGCCGGTGTGTCCACCTGACTACTAACCAACCCAACTATGGAGTTCTCAAGAGAATCGTGAACTTGTTTCTGTACATGATCTTCAGGAAGAGATCGACTGACACCAGAGTACTGGTGGAGACACCCATTTTTCTGACCCCATCCCCCAGCAGGTTTTAAAGAATAAAGCAGTTCAGACTAAATATTGTTGGGTTTAAAGTAAGTTCACTGCACAGGATAACACTCTTATTATCTTGATTCTCATTATTTAAAAACAAATTTGTGTCTCAATACTTTTGGTCACTGCTGCAGCTGGCCCATATCCAGAGGAAACCCTCATGGGGGGGAAATAAACCAACCACCATCATGCGCCATGCAGCCCCTGGGAGCCTGGACATGTTTTGCATGAGCTAATGAACAGTGAGACCCTCCAACCTTCTGATTTCTCCTCCTGCTCCTCCTGAACACTTTCCGCCTCTGAACAGCGTGATGAGGAAAAGGACGACAGAGGGGCGGAACAAGGGGATAAATTGCATTGTAGAAAGAAATAAAACAACAACAACAACAATGTTAAAGACAGAAATGCAGAAATACACAGAAGTAAAACACTTAGAGAAAAGTTTAAGGTCATAGAGGATGAAAAGACAAACAAAAGAAGCTCTGTTCAGTGAGTATTAAAGAAGGGCTAAACCCATCCACACACACACACTTCTCTTTTATGAACATCTGTTCTGCCAACAATATAGTCGCAGAGCTCATCTACAAAGACACACTTCACTGATTCCAGACCAGACATGAAAAGTCAGACAAGATGAAAACAACCCTTTAAAGTCGTGACCCTGAACCTGCGCTCACCTCCGACCCCCTCGCTCTCCTCCTCCTCCTGCTCGGTGTTGGTGTGAGTGCGCAGGAACTCGGCGAAGGCGGCGTGACGGCCGAGCAGCTCTGTGTACGAACCCGCCTCCCTGATCTGTCCGTCCTCCATCACCAGGATCAGGTCGACCTGGGGCAGGAAGCTGAGCCCGTGGGTCACCAGCACGCGCGTCTGAGACGGACAAACGGACCAGATCACTCGCCTGTGATGTCGACTCATAAACGTAAATCTTAAAGACTCACAAAAAGAAATTATGGAAGTGTCGTTTTTCTTTAAATTGTAAAACACTTTTACGCTGTATACTGTTAGTCCTGTGTTCGGTGGAGTGTTTGTCCTGGTCTTTGGTACAGAACGGATTTATTCACTTCATAAACATAAATTATTTCACTTATTGTTCAGGCAAGTTAAAAGGGAAAGAAATGAGGGAAAAGAATAGAACAGAAGAGACTGTAATAGAAGGGGAAAAAAAAAAAGATTGGAATTGAAGAGACTGGAAGAAAAAAGAAGAGGGACAAGAAGAAAAGATCCAAAGAAAAAAAGATGAGAAGATCAGAATAGACGCAAAGACGGGGGGAGAGAAGAATCCAGAATTCAGGACATACAGAAAAAGGGACAATAAAAGAAACAAAGAGACCAGAGGAGAAGACATTAGAAGAGATCAGAAGCAAAGAGACTGGAGGAGAAGAGAAGTGACATCATTAATATTAACACTGAACTATTAATAATTCTGTTACTTCTGATCCTCCAGTACAATTTAAACCCGACTTGCATTTCTTGCCTGGAGAGAGTTTGGATCAGAAGTAGATCTTTAATGATTAAGTTTAATAAACGCGCGAGTGTGTGTTGGAGGAGGAACTCACGCGGCCCTGCAGGAGGCCCTGAGGCCCAACGACCTTCTCGAAGATGTGTTTCCCCACGTGAGCGTCGACGGCCGACAGCGGATCATCCAGCAGATAGACGGCGCAGTCGCAGTACACCGCGCGGGCCAAACTCACACGCTGCTTCTGACCGCCCGATAGATTCACTCCCTACACAACACAACACGGGTTAGATTAGAAGCCCTGGGATCACTATCAGGTCAGCAGATTCTGGAGACAGAAGATTGGACCAGGGATCGGAAAACGCAGATTTTATTGCAATTGTGAACATTTCCATATAAGAATTTTTGGGGATTTCATTGGTAAGGACTTTTTTTATTTATTTATTTTTTATAAGGTTTTCTTTACACTATCTGAAATGGAAAAGCTGAAGGTTTTTTCCCCCCCCCCCTTTTTATTTTTTCAGAAACTCGGGGAAAAGAAACTAAGATTTATTTCTACACACAATAAAACAAGAGGAAATAAAAACTTTAACTCGTACATCTTTTCATGATTCTATTTAAACCAAAATGTAGGTTCTCTCTGTAGGTTACAGTACATCACACATGATGCCAAAGCAAAGATGTAAAACCTAAAAACATTGATTTTATCTATTGGAAAACTGGGGAGAATTATTCTACTGAATGCTGATGTTTTGCTGGTAGAACATTGAAACCGCCCTGGATTCCTAATGTGTGTCCACATTCTCCATGTGTCCAGTCATAAAAATTTCCCCATTAAATGTTTCTGATCAATTAATTAATATCATTAAATCATTAGTCCTTGTTTTTCAAGACTACACAGAAATCATTAAAAATATAAAAAGCATAAAATGATTTATTTAAAAAATCAATTAAAATGACTGAAGACCTTTAAGATTCTCCATCAAATCATGATATAGTGGAACCTCGGCATACAAACGTTTGTGTCAGTGGAAAGCAAAGTGACAAGTTTCCTTGTGTTTTTTTTTTTGCATTTTGTAGAAGATTTAGTGAAGACGTGGCACCGCGGGTCCCAAGAATGGAGCCGCTTTCAGTTTAGTTTTTAAAGCAGCCGGTGCTGAGAGGAATCATAAATTAAGCTTAAGTCAGGTTTAATGTCTATTTATTTCATGTACATTTCTTTTCTAAAATGTTTTGATTGTTATATACAGAAATATGATTATAGTGTTGGAAATTGGTGATATTTTTGGGTGGATGGAACGGATTATCTGCATTTACATTATTTCCTTTGGGACAATGTGCTTCACAATACAACATTTCACTTTGATCCTCCTGAACAGATTAAGTAATTTAACACAATCCCTCCCTAATCTAATAAAACACAATTTAAATAAAGAAAACGTTTCCAATCATGGCGAGTGTACCTTCTCTCCGATCTCGGTGTCGTCTCCTCCAGGCAGGATCTCCAGGTCTGGGAGGAGGGCGCAGGCCTCCAGCACCCTCTGGTAGCAGCTCTGCTTCATCTCCTGCCCGAACACGATGTTCTCCTTCAGAGTGGCGTTCTGGATCCACGCCTGTTGGGGCACGTAGGCCACCGAACCCTGAACAACACACACACACACACACACATTAACACGTCAGACACCTCCTCTCTGCTACAGTCCTGCTGCATTAAGGCTAAAGTACATGAATAAAAACAAATATCATGTAGTACAGATGGTTTGTATTTGTCCATCACCAGTATAAAAACCACACTGACCCCAAAATCTATTATTTTTAAATTAAATTTTTAAGTGAAAAACGTCGCCGTTCCTCTATATTCCTAAAGGTGGCGCTCTAAACTATTCAGAAACAAAGATGCAAATTACTGGCAAAGTTTGTTTAGAATTGTAACAAAATTTGATATTAAAAGGGGATATTTGTAAAATCGTGATTATTTACATACAATACAAATGGAATCATCACACAGGTATCATGATGTCATCGTATCGGTCGGTCCCTAGTGATTCCCTCCATCATCATGTAATATTTAAACCTCAACGATAGTTAAACAGCTGGATTTATCATCACGTACTGAAACTCATAGCTGGTGACATCCTGAGAAAATCAACACCATTAAGTCATCTGACCCACAATCAGTGATTAAGATCAGAAGCTTTTAAAGCAATTATACACATTTTTTTTTCTTTAGCTGTTCATTTAAAGTTAATATTCCATCATGTAGACCGCGGTGCTGCTAAATCCTCCATCCTGACTCTTTCTATACGGGTAACAGAAGCTCTAACAATCCTGTCGGTGATCTAACGTGTTATTATCTCTATAGAACACAGAGGCATGCGGTTCTGTTTATAACTTTACTATGAGGAGACGTTTATGTAACTTTTTCTGGAAGGAGTCTCCAGTGTCAGTGCTTAAAACCTCCCAACAAGCAACATTACATGTACTTAGAGTTTATTGACTTACTCACATTAATGAGGATTCATTCATTTTTCAGATTTTCTAGATGTTCCAGGACATTAAAAGCATCTCATCTTATTCAGAAAACAAATCGATAAATAATCAACTAATCTAGCAAAAAATTGTCCCCCCCGCAAAAAAAAAAAAAAAGTTACATGAAAGTGTGAAAACAAGGTGTTAAAGTTGTTAGGACAACAGAAACGAGCGAGCGAGTTACCTTAACCGACACTGAGCCGTCCTGTTTGTGCATTTCTCCGAGGAGAGCCGAGAGCAGGGAGGATTTGCCCGAACCCACCTGACCGACTACAGCAACGAGAGCTCCTTCAGGAATACACACGTTAACACTTCACACACACACCAGGAGAGAGAGAGAGAGAGAGAGAGAGAGACACACACACAGAGCATTAAAGAGAGACAGAGACATTAGGAAAGAATACAGAAAAGAGAGAGAGGAAAATGGTGGCAGAGAAGAGGAGCGGAGAGAAGAAAGTGAGAGCAGAATGCAGAATTACATTTAAAATGCATTTGATGAATTAATAATATTCCTAAAATCTCAGAATTAAAAGACATCATTAAGTAAAGTCTGATCCATATAAAGATCTCATTTATTTTGGGATTCTGTCAGAAAATATTTCTAACAATTTGTCAACCATAATCAGGTTCCTCGCAAATTTTTTTCAAATGGAAAAAAAAAAAAAAAAAAAAAAAAGGAACAAGTAAAATTTTTTTAAAATCAATTATTTAATTAAATTATTATTTAAAAATAATAAATAAAATATAAAGAGATTTATGAGGATAATTATTCGAGTCCAGTTTGGACAGTAAATCACAACTGGATTCAGATGATGAAATGAACGCTCAGGCAGGAGGTGGGTTGGAGGTAAAAACCACATTGTTTCATAGTTGGTTTATAATAAATTAATAAAATATGTGCTCAGAATCAGGAAATTTCAGAATAAGTGGAATTTAGTCCCAGGGTTACAGCGAGATGTTCAGCGCTCGGGTTGAACAGTTTAATAGAGGAGATCACAGAGTACGCAGTCACCTCTCAGCCAAGGGTACACACACCTTTACAGCCCCCCCTCCTCTCAGGTTAGGAGCTGGTTAATTTATTTATTTTTTTTGGTTGTTTTACTTTACAGCAGTGATTCCGTTAGTACGCGCTCTCGTGAGTGTGACTAGCGATGTTCCTTGCTAATTTTTAAACAGTTTTAAAAACGTTCTCTCCGTTAATGTGCGTGTGTGTGTGTGTGTGTGTGTGTGTGTGTACCCAAATGGAAACACTTCTGTTGGGATTTATTTTTACGTTTGTTTTTTTTAATGGTAAAGTGCAGGTTATTTTGTTTTATTTTTATTATTTTATTTGTTTTAGTGCAGGTTAATTTGTTTTATTTTTACTATATTTTGTGTTAATTATTTTTATGTATTTATTTTTTGGGGCTGTAGAACGAATAATTTGAGTTTCCATCATTTCCTATGGGAAAATGTAATTTGGTTTACAAGTGTTTTGGAATACGAGCCACTTCCGGAACGAATTATGCTCGTAATCCGAGGTTCCGCTGTAAATGTTCTCATTGAACCTCCACCTCTGTTCAACACCCTACACTGCACTGCTTGGGGATCATCCTTCTTGTATCCAGCGTGGCCGGTGTTGCTGCATGATTGTGAGGTCACATGATATTCTGTAGGAATTGATGACACATCTACAAAGTTGACAAGAACCGCTACAAGTCCACCTACGAAGAACTCGATCTTTTCTTCAGTCTACGAAGTCATTTAAAATTTCCAAGCACGCTCTTTAAAATAAGCATAATAATAAAAAAGAAAAAATGTAAACAGCCTTCGATTTCTCCTGAACTGTAAAGTCGTACTGAACTCTGATAAACCTGACGATCTCGAGATCAAACAGTTCAGGGTCAAATTCGGGAATCTGAGAAACGCTCGCAAGCCTGGGAGACTGAATTCCACTGGATTACATTTAATTAATTACATTTAATTCACATAATCGTTCCGTTTGCATTCTCAGATTCTCAGAGCCAGACGGAATTTGTCTGGCTGTTGATATCTTGTGGTTTTTGAGCATGCAGGTGTACTTGCCCATCAAATCCTCACACGGCTGCTGGTCTTTAAGCTACATTGGTGTCAAGAAATGTTTTAAAAACAGTGCATGTTTAGTGTTTTAAATACTTCTTTCATCTCTATGTACGTCAAGAATTTACTACAACAGTGTTTAAAATAAATAAATAAATAAATAAAAATTATGGATTGTAAACAATCAGGTCATGAAGACTCAGTTACCCCTTTAAAGCAGGAGGGTCGTCTTTAGACCAGCTGAAAGTCCCGTCTGTGATCCTGATGCTTTCAGGGGCTGAAGGAAAGAAGAAAAGGAACAACAGTCGTCTCAGAGCCGGACATCAAAACCGCCACCGGGACGTCGCCTACGCGTACGGCGTGGACACGTCCTGCTTTTTGAAATCCTACACTTCACTCCATTGATGAAATTCATTTATCAGACGTGTTTTTAGACCCCTGACCACTCAAGAAGTTAAAGCAGGTTGGAATGAAAGGATTGTGGGACGGCTTAGATTTAAGTGCATGCAAAAAAAAACAACCTAGATTTAACTTAGCATAACGGTTCAGAAAGAAAATGATTAAGATGGTGTTAGTGATGATTCCTGCTTTAGTGTTCATGTAAGTCTGACTCAGATTTAACGGTCTGAGCCGATTCAGGATTGAGAATAATTCCAATTCAAAGTGATGGAATGATTCAGGATCAATGAGTTAAAAATAAAAAATAATTATCTGCTTTAAACATTCATAAAAATCACTCTAACTCAAGTGTGTAAGACAATTAAAATGTAGGATTTTTGTAATTATTCTTATGTGATCAAGTCTGATTCAAGAGCGTGAAACAAATCCAGTTCAAGCTTTTGCTTTTTGATTCAGCAGCAACACTTTCATTATTATTCAGATTCGGGCGTTTACAACAAATCCAATTCAAGCTTTACTGATCATAATGATGCAGAAGTCAGTTTGTTTCGGGGTTTTTTTTTAACCCCATGCCAGCTTTTACAGCTATATTCATGACGAGAGTCAGTTTTTGTTAATCAATACTAAAAAATTTTTTTTTTCTAAGAACTTTTTAAACAAGTAAATCCAAATTTAGTTTTAAAGTGTGAGCAGATAAAACAAGTTCCTCACTGGAGTAAAAGAATTACAGCCAAAACGTGTCTCTAAGTGGTAAAAAAAAAAAAAAATAAGTGTGTGTGGGGCTTTTCAGTGTCCTATTCTGCATCTTGTATAAATGACTTGATCCCAGCAATTATTGAAAGGAAATGTATGGATTGTCATCAGGATTTTTTTCATGTAGTTTGTTATTTAGACACTGGGCCCTTAATTACAGTTGTTAAAGCAAAAATTTATTATTTTCGGGGGGTTGGGCGGTCAAGTGCTCATGAGACGCACCAGATTATTTTTATTTTTATCCTTATTTGAATATTTTCTTTTCATACCTTTCTTTTTATTCTTATTTCATATTCTTTACTTAATAATAAAATTAAAAAAAAGTAAAAAATACTTAATTTTTCTTTAGATTTTTTATTTTTTTTTTTAGGTCAAGGCCGGTTGTTAAAACATGTCACTTCATACCATATCACACTGTGTATGGCTGTGTGTGACCAGTAAAACTTGAACAAACGAGTCTGACCGACGTGGCCCCCACACCGCAAACCACCCAGTCAGGACCTGCTGATGACGTCCTGGTGCCAGACACCACAGTACTGAAGAAGAACCTACACACTAACTGGGCGTAATGTTTTTGCGCTGTTGTATTGGGTCTAATCGGTGTAGGAGTGCACCGTTATTACACGGGGCAGCTTACAGCCTGTAACCGCTCTGCGATCCACGCTGTCCTCTTCCAGTTCCTCGTGAGACAGAAACGCACGCAGACGTTTCAGTGAGACACTCGCCTATAAAAAACAAATAAATTTAAAAAAATCAATCAGAAGTTGTCTGCAGTCAGACAATCAAAAGATTTTTAATAGTTTCTTGCAAAAACATTACATCAGCAAAATTATGCTTTAACAATTGAGCTCGTCATAAAGTATTGGCACCCATTACACAGTTCAAATATCAGTTCTCGACCTCATCAGTTTCTAAACAGATTTCAATTATTCGTGCTTTTCTCACAAGAATTATTGTCATAATATCTAAAACCATGAAAAAAAAAGAAACCAAACTTGGACCCGACCTGCACCATGCTGCTGATGACCATGGGGAGCATGTTCAGAGGGAAACGCAGGATGTTAAAGAGAGCGAGGGACACGAAGGCCTTCTGCGCGTCCAGGATGTGTTTCTCGTCCACGAGCACGTACACGGCGAACGTCGACAGCGCCACCTAGCACGGGAAACACAAAGCACACGGAATGGGGTGATGGTAAATCAACGAGTGTGCGCGGCGAGAGCTGTAGCGCTACAAACGTCGCGTAACGTCTCCGCCCCTCACCAGGAAAGGAGCGCAGACCCAGGTGAAGGTGGACACGGCTGCCAGGTAGGCAGCCTTCTTCAGCACGCGCAGTTCAGCCTCTCTGATCTGAGACACTTTGTCTCTGAAGGCCAGCTCCCAGGCGTAGAGCTTCAGCACCTTGATGCCGTTCAGCACCTCGTTCATCAGCTTTATCCGGTTGTCTTTACTCTTCATCTGCGCGACCTGAGGAAGGAGATTATCAGGGTTCATCCCTCCATCAACTCATCCTTTCATATATCCAGTCATTCATTCGTAAGTCGGTCAGGTTTTTGTTGTTGTTTGTTTTACCTGGTAGGTTTTGGTTTTCATGGCTATAACTGCATTCACTGGTACCATCAGAACCATCACTGCAACGCCGGCCAGCACAGACGCCCCCAGATACTAAAATAAAACACAAATTAATCGATTGAATCAACAGAGATCCGATACGATGGGCATCCTGTCCCGCTAGAAACCAAAACCACCTCCCACCTGCCAGAGGAAGTAAAGCGCCATGACGACCTGGAGAGGCGCCGACCAGATCATGTTGATGTACGTGATCAAGTCCATGAAGCGCTGCGCGTCGACAGACATGAGGTTCACGATTTCTCCGACCGTAGACGTGCGGCGAGCCGCGTTCGTTATCACCAGCGCCTTAAACGAGGAAAAGAATTGATCGTGAAACCTGAAAATACTCGAATAGCCATCTAACTCTAATAAACTTCCATACAAACTTAAATAATTCTTTTGATTGTGTTAAGCTGCTTTGGGACAATGCCAATTGTTAAAAGCGCTATACAAATAAAATTGAATTGAATAATAAACATGATTTATTTTTCTAGATAATGGAATAGAAAAAATTAAATAAAATACAAAAAAATATAAAAATAATTAATATATACAGTATATTATTTAATCATTACAATTTAAAAAAATTATAAAGTAGTGTAATGACTTTAGACCTTATTCTGTAATGATGAAATTAAGATTATATAATATAGTTTTTTTTTTTGGTTGGTTTTTATTAGTGATGCTACTTGAAATCCACTACAAGATCATAAAAAAAAAATTCTACAGGGAAGAAGCGAGTGATTCTCTACACACCACTCATTCATCAGTTCCACCCTGGGGTTGTATATAAAGCAGGGTTCGAGCTCACCTTTCTGTACACGGCGCCCACGATGGCCGTGCGCAGCCTCATTCCCGTTACGAAACACACGTGGAAGTACTTCTGCAGGACGAGCGTCTGGATGCAGGTGCACAAGAACAGCAGAGCCGTGTAGAAGTAGCCGTGCCAGTAGGGGGCGCTGGAGTCATTCACGAACTGGATCAACAGACTGAGAAGAGAACAGGAGGAACTCTGATGGGTCAGAAAATCTCCTGGACACAACGTTTCATGTCTCGTAAAAATAAATAAATAAAAAAAATAATAAAATAAAATTTTTAAAAAATGGGAGTTTATCAAAAGGATTGTCCCCTTTATGATGTCATAACATGACTGCATGAGTGAAATCATGTGAATAACCAAAAAGATCCTCTGGAGTAAATCAGATTGTACTAAACAGGAAATTAATTTAAGAGATATTTAAAAAAAATAATAAAAAGATAAAAACAGTTCAAGTATTTCACATCTTTATGTTTACATTTAAAAAGGTACATGCAAATGTTTGCAAAGTGGAAAAAAACAATTTAGACAAAAATAAAAAATAATAATTACATGAGGAAGAAATAAAAGTTATATCAGCTTGTATTAAGTTAAATTATAAAAATGAGACGCTTATGTCTCCATCTATTAAATATACATCTCAGTTGATTTTCAGTGATGGTCTTGGGGAGATTTATAGCCATATTTAATTTTTATTTATATTACATTACACTGCAGCTGAATTCTCTAATCTGATTGGTCAGGAAGGGCGTGTCATTTTTGTATAAAATCCAGTTAAAGGGCACCGTTATGCAAAATTAACTTTTAACTCATTTTAAAACCAAAACAAACAACAACAACTACTACTTCTACTAATAATAAATATTTAAAAAATAATAATAATGAGGGACCAAAAAAAAAAAAATGTTTTTTGGCTTTTTGCATTGGCCAGGGTATAAAAAAAAAAACAAGCCAATTAGATTTTCCATATACTATGACATCATATAAGAAAAGCCCCTCCCCCTCCCTCAGCTCTGCTGTTCTCTGGAGGGGCGTGGCTCAGCGGTAGCTCATTTACATAGACACCGACACGGTGCGTTCGCAAGAGGAGTAAAAATATGAGATGAAAATTATTTAACATCTAGGAAAATACTCCTGATCAGCACTTTGTGATATTTCAGAACAGACAAATTTACTTTTTCAGGATTTCTGGTAAAATTCAGACGCTGCACTTTAAGATTGAGAGAAAGCGAGAGGGGGGGCGGGAGAAGAAGAAGAGGTGAAGAAATGTTCATAGTTAAGCTTTAGTGTTAAGACTCGGCTCGGTGCTGTTATCACTCATTATAACCGTGATAAAATGTAGCCTACTAAATGTAGTTCAAGTTTTACTCTCCTTGGCAAATCACTGTGATGTAACCAGAATAAATCGTTCTGTACCGCACAACAACAACAACAAGTTTGGTACATGGATTAGCTTCGCGCAAACTTTTTTTTGTACATTAATTAAATTAAATGTACATTTTCTCTTTCCTCAAGCACAACCTATGGGGGATGCAAACTTTTGCCCTTTCCTGCAGGCCTACATGCATGCACAGGAGACTATTGTGTGCGTCTGCTTGTGTTTAAGAGTATAGATACCAACCCAAGCATAACGTTACTATGGTGACGCCACAATAACCTGCTGGCTGAGACAATCTCGGCTAAACCGCGGCTAATTTTAGCCCTCTGTGAGACGCGTGGACACGCCTTGTGTTTATATTACTGTATTTAAAAAGGAGTTTGGTAGACTAGGTCTCATGCGGTGATGCGTGTTGTAGTCTGAACTCGTGTGGTCTGTGAGATCAGCGGGATTGGTTTGTAACTTCCAGCGTGCTCGAGTAAACTGTGTGTCGAGCCGGTCTGTAAGGTCACAGCTGTATTTGAGGATGTGATTGTGTTTTTCCCCTGTGGAGAACTCGGCACACTGTGAGAGACGGCATACATCTCGCGCACGCGCGCACACGCGCACACGCGCACACACACATTATATATACACACACAGTGAGGTCAATAAGTATTTGATCACCCTGTGATTTTGCAAGTTCTCTTACTTAGAAATCATGGAGGGTCTACAA
>JAQMYJ010000008.1:2993856-3013857 GCA_030014305.1 Clarias laeviceps
ATGCGTGATACATGATACTCGGTGCTCGTAAACCAAGACTTGTTCGTTTTCCAAGTCAAAATTTATTTAAAATCTTTACTCGTCTTGCAGAACACTCGCCAACCGCGTTACTCACAATCTCACTGTAAATTCAGATAATCCGTTCCAGCCAGCCAAAAATATTACCAATTTCCAACACTATAATTATATTTGTGCATACAAAAACAAATCGAAACATTTAAGACATAATAGTAAAAAAAGAAATTAAACCTCACTTAATCCTAATTTATGATTCCTTTTGGCACCGACTGCTTTAAAAACCAAACTGAAAGCGGCTCCCTTTTTTTCTCGTCACGAAAACATCTGTAAAATATATAAACTCACTTCGCTTGGCTTTCCACTGATGCGAACAAGTTTTTAACGGCTCCCAGATGTACGCCCAACTTGGCCCGGTGCTCGTTTCAGATCGGTGCGTTAGTTCGTATGCCGAAGCAGATTTCATTTATTATTGAAATTTTTAAGGTGAAAAATTGGTAAATTCGTATACAGAGGTTCCACTGTATCATCATTATCATTATGAACGATATAAGGCTTGAGGGAACTCCAACCTTTTGATCTTGTTGCACTCGTGGTTCCAGCAGTGCACCAGCTGAGGCACGACCATGTGAGACTCGTCCTCTTGATTCAGGGACCACAGATCTTTCTCTTCCAGGGGCTTTTTGTAGCCACGCATCAACATCCTGCAGAAAGAACGACGGGTAAGTATTATTTAAAAAAAAAAAAATAAATTATATATGACGTATAGATTCATACAAAAATTAAATGGATAATGCAATTAATTTGAGTATGCTGATTTTTTTTTATTTAAATCAAAAAGCAAAACTCATTGCTAAAAGGCCTGGCTGTTCAAAGTGTGCTGCATCAAAGCATATTCATGGAAAGTTGACTAGAATGTTAAAGTTTGGCGGGAAAATGTACACAAGCAACAGGGCTATGAAGATTAATCAAGCACAGCTAATCGAGATCTTGGGAGAACTGCATAAGGATTAAAGTGAGGCTGGAGTCAGTGCATCATGAGCCACCACACACAAACTGTTGCATTCCTAATATCAAGCCACTCCTGGACCAGAGACAACAATCAGAAGCATCTGAAGTGGTTTTACGAGACTTGGGATGGACTTTGAAAGATCTTGGGAGACACAAATTTATTGAGAATTGCCATAAATCTTTTTTTTTTTTTTTTTTTGTCATTTTTGACCTAATGTGTAATGAATCTAGAATGAGAGTTTCACTTATGTTACTTTTTTATTCTCAGGCCAAAAAGGTATGAATGCAATAATGTATTTATTATCCCCAATTCTCTCTTTTTGTTTTTTTATTCAAAATCCACACTTCCACTGCGACACATCCTGCCGTAAAATCCAGAGGCTAGAACATCTATGTTTAAAACCACCAGGATAAATGTCACACCAGCCAGACTTTTTTGAAAAACACATCAAGGAATGCACCAAAGTTGTGCACGGAGTGATGATTGTTGAAGTGTTTTTCAAAAGTTCCACTTCACGCTGAGAGCTTTGAGTAACAAGGTGCATTTTAGGTGAAGTTTTATTTATTAGGTGTACAGCATTTACTAGGTGAACAAATATAGCTCTATAGTTATATATGTGGTCTTTATAAAACAGCAACACATTTTAGAATCGTGGATCACACAAAATCACCAAGGTTGCGTCATATCAAACCAGGACTTGTGATGAAATTTCTGGGTAAAAAAGGAACAGTGTTGTAAATGAGAACTTTATTAAGATTTACGTGAGTTGAACAGATGCCATGCAGTTAAATTTAAACTATAACAGTATTCACAGTTATGTTGTGACGATACCGAGCCCTGAACCAGACATTTCCATTTTAACTGGCTTTCTTTTCTAAGACTTCCATGTTCGCTTTCTGTTTAATAAACATTTGCTTGGAATTATGAAATAAGAAATGACAACTGTTTTTTTTTCTCTCCTTACCCTGTGATCCACCAGAAAGTGATCCTGGACAGGAAGCTCGCTCCCGCTTCTGGACACGGATTCTGCATTCAGATAACAGAAAACAAGTTATATTAAAAAAATCTCCTAAAATTAGATTAGAAATGATCAAGATAAGTACATATTTTAGCACTTTAGCGTCATCAGTAGAGTCATCCATCTCTGAACTCTGAAGTTTTTAATCGAGTTTAAAGATCACGTGCGGTCTAAACAGACATTACTGTTGTAAACAACTATTGATTCTCCATCAAGAGGAAAAAAATTTTAAATATCCACAAAGCTCAAGCTGGCCAAATTGTTTGTGACATCACGTGTCCTGGTTGCCTAGCAACAGCAGTTCAAGCAGTCAACCACTTCCCCATGTCGACCGCACAGATTTAGGAGTTCCGTTTAATCCCTGTGAAGCGTTAGACGATACTCAGGATGAATCTGTTTAACTGAACAGCCGGCGACCCTAAAAGCTGATTTTGAGGTGATGTGTTTGGTGCAACACTGAGGACCGAAGACAGAACACGAGTTGCATGCAAGGCGACCAAGGTGATGATGATGATGATTATGATGGACTGTCCCCTCCCTGGTATCTGATGGTGAAGATACGCACATGTGATTAAAGCTCAGTACTGATAAGCAGCCGAAATCTGGTGTAAGTCAGGTTGCCAAACTTCGCTTAGCGGGGGGAGGAGGGGGGAAAAAAAATAATAAATAAATAAATAAATAAATGGTCGTGCTGGTTAAGAGAAGTCTAAAAGATCTGTGACAGCAGGATTATTGCTGTTCGTTGCATGAACCAGTTTCTGGCAACAGGTGGAACAGGTGATTTCTTCGGGAGGTGAACAACGGTCGATCCCTTCAGGCACGTTGGAACAAAAAGTCTGGACTTTTGACCCAAACGTGAATCTGATCTGAACGCACAAATCTTTTTTTTAGGATGCTGATCTCATCGTACTGTATCAGTGCGAGCACCAGCTGCTAAAACAGCTAAAGCAGGGTGTCTGGATTTCTGCCTTCTTCTAGACCAGTGGTCTTCAACCACCGGGGAGCGGACCGGTACCGGGCCCCACAGAAAGAATAAAAATATATATACATATACATTTGATTTAACTTCAATTTTATTAATTATCAGAGTCTGCAGAGTTTTATTTTGAAAAATGATCAGATCGTCTCCTGTTCGCTTCCTCCATGTGACTCGTGTGTTCCAAAGTCCGCTGTCTAATAAAATGTGGCATTAGTGTTTGAGGCGACTTCAACGCTGTTGTTGTTGTTCTGGATTAAAATCAAGGGCGCAATATCCTGAAATCTCCACAAAAAAAAAAATAAAGAAAAGAAAAAAATAAAAATAAATAAAACATTTAAAACCCTGTGTCTTTTTCCAACAACCTCCTCTGAAGCTACGGAGCAGGTTGGACATGAGGAACATCACTTCAGGTGTCGCTGCCCCCCATCACAGGGAAACAAGCTCAGAACTCACATGGATTCCGAGTCGGAGTATGTTGTATATATTATACGGGGAAAACCCAGAGTACAGTTTTGCTAAATCTGCATCCGTAGTTTGAAATGAACAAACAGACGCACAAATAGGACGTATTTTAACCCAAAGACGTATCGATGTGCTCATGCATGCCGTTTCAGGACAGACACGTCCCCCATTAGAGCTAGATAAACATCATTTTTAAATTATGAACGTGAACAGTTATGACATACAAAACCAAAACCTATTTGTAATGTGAATGTAAGCCTTAGTGAAAAGGTTAAAGATGTGAACAAAGCACCGGGTCTGCAGAAGACGTCGTCACGTTCAACCCAGCCGGACTGATACTTATGCATTTACTTGTCTGAATACTTGACTCTGACTGTGCTTGAAGTCCTCGCAGTACGAGTCTGTGATTAAGGAGTTTCATATAAATCACATTTTTGTACCCACAAAGCTGACATACTCCCTCTGTCTCACATGCAAACTTGAGCGTTTTGCTTGCAGTGAGGAATAAATGATCTGGCAAAAGTTCACACAAACTAAATCTGACATAATCCAGAACAGACTCTGGGGGAGGAATTCCTTTAAACCGGTCTAAACAGCTTTCCTCATTACAGCACTGCGTTGTTCTTGGGAATACGGTTTGACTTCCTGTTTATAAGCACAAAGCAATAAGAGAAATGGAAGAACCGACGTGCCCTGTGAGGTCGTGGTGGAGGTTTATACGGCGGTAGAATCACAATCAAGGGTGACTGGAGAACACGGTCGGTGTAACTACGCGCGCTCACCCTCGCTAGGTGTTCTTCTAATATATTCATGTTTAATGTCAGTGTTACTACGGTTACACTCACCGGGTCTTTAACGGTCGGGGAGAAGAGCGGCATCTGGTCCGAAATGCAGGACAGGATGAGTGAGATGAACAGCAGGGCGTAGTAGATGTAGAACGTGGTGTATCTGAAGGTGTTCACAGCATCAGGCTAAAATAGAGAACAAACTCTTAAATTACACCAAATAATCTCGATCACGGTTTCACACACACACACACACACACACACACACACACACACACACACACACACAGTATTTAATACATGCAATAATGACCATGTGCAAGTTTACAGAGCGACCCACAGAGCTTATTGTAGTACAACATTATGCCAAAAAAAAAAAAAAAAACATGGAATCCAATTCTAATCATTTACACCAAAGCTGTGTAGAGTTCTAGATTCTGATTGGTCAGACAGTGTTGATTTGTTTTCCATAACATTTCCATGTACAGGTTTCTATTATTAAGCTCATTGCAAGTTTTTATTTATTTTTTTCCATAGTAACCTAATTCAGGGAAATATTTGCCAGATGCAAACAGCAGGTAAACTTGGAGTCTGTCGGAATACCACCTGGAGCACCGTAGTGACTGCTGACCAACACCCTAGCAACCACATAGCAACAGCCTGCCTACCCTCTTGGGATAAAGCAGCAAACATTTAACAGCCACAAAGCAGCCTCTTGAAATGCCAAAGCAACCACCCATCATCAACACCCTAACACACACCTGGCAAACCACACAAACATAGCAAGCAGCAACACCACAGAAGCCACCTAAAATGCCATAGCAACCAGGCAGAAACACCTTGAAAACCACAGGACCAAGCAGCAACACCACAGAACCATCTGAAATGCCATAGCAACCGAGCAGAAGACCATAGCAACCAAGCAGCAACACCTTGAAAACCACCTGGAAGACCATAGGACCAAGCAGCAACACCACAGAACCATCTGAAATGCCATAGCAACAAACAGCAACCATGTAGAAGACCACAGCAATCAAGCAGCAACACCCTGGAAACAACTTGGAAGACCATAGGGACCAAGCAGCAACACCTTGAAAACCACCTGGAAGACCATAGCAACCAAGCAGCAACACCTTGAAAACCACCTGGAAGACCATAGCGACCAAGCAGCAACACCTTGAAAACCACCTGGAACACCACAGCGACCAAGCAGCAACACCTTGAAAACCACCTGGAAGACCACAGCGACCAAGCAGCAACACCTTGAAAACCACCTGGAAGACCACAGCGACCAAGCAGCAACACCTTGAAAACCATAGGACCAAGCAGCAACAACTTGAAAACCACCTGCAAGACCACAGCAACTAAGCAGCAACACCTTGAAAACCATAGGACCAAGCAGCAACACCACAGAACCATCTGAAATTCCATAGCAACCAAGCAGAAGACCACAGCAATCAAGCAGCAACACCCTGGAAACCACTTGGAACACCATAACAACCAAGTGCAGCAACACTATAGAAACTACTTGGAAGACCACAGGGGCCAAGCCCAACAACACCTTAGCAACACCAAACCCTCAAGAAGACCTTAGCAACACCATAAAAACCACCTGAAATGCCATAGCGACAAAGCAGCAACACCCTAAACAAACACTTTGAAGACCATAGCAACAACACCCTAGCAACCACACAGCTGGCCCAAAACACCACAAAAACCCACAAAAAAAAAGCAACCTGATTTAACACAATAGCACAGAACAGCTGCATGAAAATGTACTCCAGCAGCCACCAAAGATCCCACAGAAATTACTTAGCAACACCCTAGCAACCGCATAAAACAGCCTATCGATCACCTGATGTACCATGGCAACAGCCTAGACACACCCAAGCAACCTCAAACCTCGAAATACAAAATTAACCCCTCAGCAGCAATCAAGGAAAGACCCCAGCCATCCCATAACACCACCCTGACAACCCCAAGAGACCCTTAGAAAAACCCTAGCAACCGCTTTAGCGTAACAGAGACTTGTACTGTATTATTGATGTATTAAAGCCTGATGAAACTTTCAGGAAGGAGATGATTATTGATGGAAGGAGTCTCCAGTGTCAGCATTTTCACTTTGTAAGACAACAAAACCGTGTGTTTCAAAGGAACCGAGGGACAGACTGATTACAGTTAGAACATTACTGACTACAGCAATATCAGTGTCCATGGTCCAGCGTCAACCTGAGACAAGTGGACATCAGTAATACATAAAAGATATATTTAAAAAATATATTATTAAAAAAAATTAAAAAAAATAAATAAAAAAAACACACACAAAAGTTGACATGACCTTATAGACCCTAATCCTCACCTCGTTGATCGCCGACAGGATCTTCGAACGAAATGTGATCGTAGCACAAATTAAAGCGATGAGCCAGAAGTGGAGCATCGCCCCGGAGGACTGGACGCCCTTCATCCGCTCGTACTGGATGAAAAACGTAGCCAGCAACTGTTAAAAAGATAAAAACACACATTTACAGTTTGCTTTTCAACTAGCGATATCTTACAATTAGCATCTGCTTATAAGTTCCAAAAAACATGGTAAGAACTGTAATGATCAAATCATTAACATTATAAACTTTAATGTCAATTGTTTTGCATAATATTCCTCCGTAGCTCACAGCCCTATTGACTTACACCGCAGGAGGGCAGTTCAGGCAGTGCGCAGGATTAGAAATAAATACAGGATTAGTATTTATTACCAGCCTTGTTTTTGAAGGACAAAAATAAACAAGCAAAATATTCTTCATAGCCTTCTTTTTCCTTTTTTTAATGTGTTTTATTATTCTGTCCTGTTAGAGCATTTTAAGTATTATAAACCCTGAGGGGAAAAATGGTTAAAAGATTATTAAATTGTTAACCACTGGTTAAATTTGCAGCCCTAATAAAAACCACATGGTATTAAAAACAACCTGTGATTTACAGCCGCACTACGGACAGAGACGCGACTATAAACAATGATGAATCAACACTTTCCGAACAATCAGAATCGAGGACCCGGTGCTGTGATGTACAGTAAGCGATGTATACGGTTGAGGAGAATATGGAGCTGTAAATGATATTTGTGGACATAACAGTGGATCGTTCCTGCGTTTCGTCTCGTCTCACCATAGTGATCCCGAGCAGTGTGGGACTGACGAGGTAAACAGGTGCGACTGCAACCCCGTGGCCTCTTTCCCAGAAAGAGTAGAAGACATCTGACCAGCAGATAATCCACAGCAGTAACCCAGTGACCTTAAGGGAGAGGAAAGAAAAACACTGAGATAAGGAAAGGCTTAAACAAACACTCCGATACAGATGAGAACACAGGGGCTACTCCTGTTAACACACACACACACACACTTCACTGTAGAGTAACAAGTGCGGGATTATATACTGTACATACTGTAGTGTGTACAACAAGTGTGTGTGGGGGTGAAATCGATTCAGTTATGCACCATGAACATTTTGTACGACAATTCACACATCGCCTCACTGACCGCAAAATAGTTTTTTTTTTTTTTTATTACTTTTAAATTTATACACGTTTACATTTGAGGTGGTAAAAATGTTACAGTTCCTCTTTTATCCTATAGGTGGTGCACTTTGTGTGGTAGGAGTGAATTATTTACCAAGTTTGTTTAGAATCGTTTATAAAAAAAAATTTAAAACACACTAAAATACTTGAAATTAATGGAATCACAATACAAATCGAATCATTAGCCGATAATTTCATTAATTGTTTTGCATCATATTACTCTGTAGCTCACATCTCTATTAACTTCTACACCACAAAGAATTAACTGGTCGCTGGGACCAGTGGAATTGTTTCCAAGGAAGCATAAGGACTGGACTTTGGAGAAATGGAAAAAGGTCATGTGATCTGATGAGTCCAGATTGAGCCTATTCCAGAGCAACGGTATAAGTCACCGTATACCTTTACTGTATACTAACTGAACTCATTATAACCTGAATGTGATGACAAGGTTTACGATGGAGAGCAAGCATTTTTCTGCAGTTTTTATGGTGTCACACACACACACACACACCCTACACCCTGTGCAAATTTACATTGAATCATAACCGGCTCCACTGTAATTATATTTGCAGATCGCCCTGTTTAAGTTTAAATCCCTTATTTATTTTAATTACACATATACTTATTACTGACCCAAATGAAAAAAAATAATCCAAAAAAATAAAAAATAAAAAATCAGGAATATGAGCAAATAGATTCAATATTACTTACTGAAATTACTGTCAATTAAATATAAATTTATATTCTGATTGTTTTTAGATGTTAGATGATTTGAAAGCTTCAAATTTTCTTATTCTATTAATAAGCAATTCAGTTTGAATTTTTTAAATAAACAACTTTTTTAATGAAGATTAAAATCTTAAAATAATCTCTTAAAATAAAATAAAAAAATTCAGATCTGCCAATAGAAAATCCTTGAAATGAGTAATAAAAATAAAAAAACTTTAATAAACATATTTTTCTTAATATGAAGTTGAAATGAGAAAAGAAAACGAGAATTATGACTATTAGATTTTTTTTTATCATTTTGTTGTGCTGAAAGACTTTTTGAGCTCTTTATTATTGCCTTTTATGGAGGAGTTTTATGGGCGTGGCCGAATAAAACAGCTGTGTCATTTCTTGCTTTTTGTTTTTTCCTTTATTATTTTATCATTTAATTTATTTGCGATACATGTGCGAGTAAAAAGTGTTTGCATTTTAAGCTCGAGTTGAACTAACAAAACAAATTTTAGTTAAAACAAGGCAAAAAATATATAAAAATGTGTCGTGATCGTAAAGACTGACTTGTGGAATCCATACTTTGTAAAACTGCACGTTCTGCATAAAACGAGCAGGAATAAGGAAGCAGTTTGAACTGGTTTGCATATTATACACACATACGTTAAAAGAAAATGTAAATGTAGGCAGTTAAAATCTCAGATTCTCTCACACACACACACACACACGTCATTTCTCAGCTTTGCAACGACAACGTGCTCATAAACACAGTGCATTATGGGTAATACGGGTGCGCCGCCCTGTCGCTCGTTAACACTCACGGTTTTGGCTTTACTCAGGTGGCTCATACAGATGTAGCCGCGGTTATGGCTTCTGAGGTAGAAGAAGTAAAAAGGTGCGAGCAGCCAGAGGTAGAGACAAGGGATCCAGACCAGGAGTGTGTTCTGAAAACACTGCGTCACGTCTGGGTTCTGAGAGAGCCATGTGCGGTTCCAGTCCTGCAGACACACAGAAAAAAAAATAATAATAAATAATAAAAATGGTGGTCACTCGTTCGGTCAGAGCTGCAAACTGGAGAGAGTTCGGTGTCGCTGCAGAACTACAGCAGACATTAAACACCCCAGTGGACAAACAGGACTCACTGTTCATGTCCAACTGCCCCAGTGTGTCTCTCTGCTCCTGTCCCTCTCAGTCTGGGTCTTTTTACCCCACCTGTGTCTCTCTACCCTAGTTTGTCTTCATCATTCCACCACGACCTTCTTTGTCTTTCGACTCTTCTTCTTGTCCTTCGTGTCCCTCTTCGCCCTTCTACCCAGGCCTACTTTGTGCTCTTTTTCGCCTTCCTACCCCCAACCCTTTTGATCCTTCTTTGCTTCCCTCTATGCCTTTCTACCCCCGTCCTTCTTCGTGTCCTTCTTCACCCTTATACCCCCGTCCTTCTTCGTGTCCTTCTTCACCCTTATACCCCCGTCCTTCTTCGTGTCCCTCTTTGCCTTTTCACCTCGTCCTTCAGGTCCCTTGTCCGTCTATCCCTGTCCCTCTGCATCTTTCTAAACCCTCCTCATTCATGTCCCTTGATGTCTTTCTAACCCAGTCCTTCTTTATGTCCCTTGATGTCTTTCAACCCGTCCCTCCTCATCATCATGTCCCTCTTCGCCTTTCTACCCTTGTCCTACACGTTTCTTGTTGTTGGTCTACTCTTGTCCTGTCCCGTCTCCACCTTTGTCCGTCTTCCTGCTCATCCCCGTCTCACAGGGTCGAGACGAGACGTGATGATTTACACTAAAACACCAGAGTCTGGGAACGAGATTAAACTTTATAAACTGTTTATTCATCACCACTATATTAAATGTAATACACAGAGGGTTTATTTTTAATTCAGGAAAATGATTAGTTGCAAGATGTGACCTTGACATCATCATTAAAAATTATAAACAAATGCCATGTTTGTAAACAACAACAACAACAAACACGATCTCAACAGGATGTGGCTAATTATTAAAAAAGTAAGTTGGAAATCTAATCCCAGAAACGCAAAAACCTTCCAGTCTTGTGTTATTAAAAATAAAATTAAATGTTAATACGTAGAAATAAAGCGAGATCACGTGGTGTTAAACACACCGCCGCCATTTTATCTGTTGTTTCTAAACTGTACAAAATATACAAGTGTGTCTTATTAGCATTAGCATTAGCAACGACTTAACCGGCATATTCAGCCGGTTGTTAAAATCTCAGCACATTTCAGCACAGAACTCGCGCTCGCTCGCGCGCGCACACACACACACACTCACCCAGAACGGGTCGGAGAGGTCCGCAGAGCCCGCGCTACACAAGCCGTCCATGTCTCCGAGCGCTGCGTGAGAGCGTCCCCGCGTTCCCTGCACACAGCAGCGGCTTCGGCGGCGACGCCACACCGCTGCCTCTTAAGGTCTTACGCAAAACGGGCGCACGCAATCCACCTGCTTGTTTTTTTTCCCCTAACCGTTTTTCGGATATAGCCCCGCCCATTTCCGGGTTATCTGCTCTGTGATTGGTGTTCTTTCTTTCGTCCTCTGCGCTGTGATTGGACACTAGACACAGTTCGCTCAAAGGGCTGTTTTTTTTTTTTTTTTTTTGGACGAGCTGCAATAGTAAATAATCCAAGCATGAGGGGACTTCCTACAGGAGTTAAAGTCAATAAATAAACTGTACAATGAGCTAAACAATCCCGATGATAATAATAATAATAATATAACACCAGTAATATATTTAACTGCTTCATTTTAACATTAATTATTGTTTTAAAAAAACAGTTCATTTAATACATAAACAATTAAGGTAGTTATTGCAATTTAATAATTAAGAAAAAGAGCATTTACTGTTAAATCACAGATGTTTTTTTATCCTGTATTTTTTAGAATTTATTAACATTTACTGAACATAACAGATAGACAGAAAGACAGACAGACAAATAGATAGACAGACAGGTAGACAGATAGATAGAATTACCTTCTGCATTAATAATCTATCTATCTGTCTGTCTGTCTGTATATAATAAGTGTATAAATAGAGCATATAAATCATAAGTAACATTAGGGGGGTAGAAGTGAAATGAGGTTTTATGTGTGACAAAATGACATCACTGCAAATAGTATTAATTGTGCAAAGAACAGCATGGAAATGACGCTGAAACTGAGTTTATCTGTAATAGAAAAATCGCACACATTGACCGCCTGTTGCTCCAATTACGGCCATGACATCATCTCGATAATCTTATGCAATGTCACAACATTTGTTTGCCTCCAGAGCCGCCTTCATTTCTCTCCAGGACCTGTTTATTCATGATGTTTTCTTGAGGCTACACTATGTTTTAATGTGTTTTTCAGTTCGTAACCCAGTTTTTGTAGTTTTAGGAGTCTCCCTAGTTGTTTTCTTTGTCTGATGCAGGCCAGTAAATTGACCCTTTTGAAACAGAGTAACATCTTTGCCACGACCACAAGATACGTCTTCTGACATGGTTGTTTAAAAAATGAGAAGCTCCTCATTGCATCAGTCAAGATTAAATAACTTGTTTTAAGCTGAACCATATTAATCACTGTAGTAATTATCTGTATCTGTAATAATCACTGTAGTGTCTTACCTCTTCACTTCGCTTAGTTAAATCCATGTCCTGAGGTTTTATATTTGATAGTGTGTGGAAAAACCACCATCATAGAAAAAAAAAACCTGATTCATTTGGATAATTCACCTTTTGCAAATTTATGAGCTTTATTGTACTTTCTTGTTCACTTTACATTTATGGAAAATTATGCATGGGAGTTTTAGTTTTTAGGTCCATAAACAAACTAATTCTTCCCTATTACGGATATATTTAATATTTATGTTCTTTGAGTTTATGTAACTGCATTGTATAAATCAATGATTTTTATGCCCTGACATGGTTTATGATTTACATTTACCCAAATCCAGTTTTTCATACTGAAGCTGAACTATTTTATGATAAACTGATGATTAGTAATAGATAACTAGTGCCCTCTTCTGGACACACGCTGCCACTGCAGCATATTTTTACTCAAATCCACACTTTGTGTTGTATTTTGTACATATTAAAATCGCTCGTTTGTTCATTTATCTTTTTAAGACACACTTTTATCCTGGTCAGGAGTGAAATGGATCTGGAAGCTTTCCAGGGAACACTAGCATAGGAACGCACACACACACTCATGCACAACCAGAGACAACTGTGGAGTCACCAGTTCACCCAGTGCAATGTTCACCCAGTGCACCACAGGGAGAGTAATACAAGATCAGGAGCAAAAAAAAAAAAAAAAAGGCCCTGGAACTTTGATACTCAAACACGCAGACACTCAAAATCACTGTAAACCGGACATATAGATAATTTCAGTGTCACTTGTGGAGGAAAGAGACTTGAGTCATATTTTTTGTTTGTTTAGTAAGAGATTTATTTTGCACATCTGATGAAAACAGTTGTTTACATGAACATGAGAATCTGCTTGTTTTAACCCAGATTACGCCTTAAAACTCGACTCCTCTCTCCGAGTGATTTAAACACCTGATCAACACCAAACAGACTGTTAAAAAAAAAAAACTGTAACAGACCTTTAGTAATTAATGGTAACCTGGTAAAAATATGTAACTACATCCCTGATCTTTTCTATCTATCCATCTACTGCATCTATCCATCATAATTTCTATATTGTATTAGTAGAGAAAACAGGATGTACGAGCTCCTCATTACATTTCTAATTTTAACATAAAACATTGTAGCCTTCACTGAAGTATTAAACTTGAATTCATCTTAGCTACTCTACAGAGATACCAACAAATGAGAAACTTTCAGATTCTGGTCCGTTTGTTAAAAATATTTTACGTCTCGGACAAATCGAGAGATCGGGCAGGGAAAAAAAACAAGGTGGTTACTAGAATAGTGATAATTTCTGTTTTTAAAAAAATCCACTCAAAATAAATAAATAAAAGTGCTCTAACGAGGCTATTACTGTAAAACGGAGAAATGGCTGCGTTGTAACGTTCAGTAGCAAGAAGGGGGAAAAAAATAAAATCGTGTGGCGATTCTTGTATCACCACGCTGACACCAAAAAATTTTTTTTTCATTATTATTTATGAATTTATATATCGTATGTATGTATTTGAGGTGGTACAATGTTGCAGTTCTGCTTTACTCCTACAGGTGGTGCTCTCTAAACTACTCACACATTTACAGGCAGCGCAGCATCATGTGTGGTAGGAGAAATTAATTTCTGAGTTGGTTTAGAACTGAAACAAAAAAAGATTAAAATCGAATCGTGATATGTATAAAATCGTGATACAGATCGAATCGCCACCCAGGTAAGAAGTGTGATAGCATCGCATCAGCGCTACTGGATTCTTATTGGTCAGAAGTTGGTCAGTCGTCTATAACAGCAGCTCTCGTTCCTATGGTAACAGTTCATTCGCAAAGACTTTGACAACTTTGGTGCTGCGCATAAATAATATTGATGATGATATTGGGGAAAAAGTCTCCAGTGTCGGAGATAAAGCTATAACCCTACGTGAGCTTTCAGACGTCTTCTGGACAGAGAATTTTTTTTTTTTATGCTTTTGTGTTGCAGGTTTCTTGCCAATTGATAATGTCTTGCTCTGTCTTAATTTTCATCATTCGTTTAAAAAGTGGAACAATCTAGTTCTGTCGATGTTTTACAAGATTAAATAAAGCATCATTCTTAAAAAAAACAATAATGAAAGGAATACAACACGTACAACAGAGCACCCATGTGCGTTATTTCTCCAGCCAAAAAAAAAACTTAAAAAGCTCCATATCAACTAAACAAAAAAATTGTGTTGCGTCAGTCAGGCTAAAGCCATTACTGTACAGTGAACGCTTACGAACAACAGCAACAACACAAACACATAAATTAACAGTTGTGTTGAACCATGATCCTCTGTTCCGTAACCGAGAACCATCATCATCATAATAAAAACAATAATCAATCGTACGATCATGAGTGTGATATGATAAATTTACACAATCGCTTACTATTTCGAGTTTTGAACAGCGTCCTGAGTCTTTCCTGAGGCAAATGTCTTTCCTCTCGTGTTACGTTTCAAACTGTAAAAATATACAACGGATCATTTATTCTCCCCTATTTCTTGTCACTCATGCGTCTCTTCCGATCTGCCATCTGATTACAGAAATAAAAAAATTAAGAATAATAATCTTGACGTCACTGCTGACGTACAGTAAAGTGGCTCGGCTACGAGCGCCCCGAAAAGGGCAGGATGTGTCGACGGAGCGAAGCAACTGCGACAACATTTCAAAAACATTATTTCCAACCTGAACGGTTAATTGCTCGTTAGAAGACATGTTGCACACAGACCCTTATGGCAATATTGCAGTCTTTAAGTTTTGTGCTGCGCTGCACAGTTTGTTCCCTTCTCTCTTTCTCCACTAAAGCCCGCACCGGCCCATTAACGATCTCGTTCCCACGGTCACCTGCTTTTCGCTCTATTACACTGACATGGGAAAACCTAAATGCTAAACTGTGCAGTGCTAAACTCCCGTTTCAGACTTCTCATTGTAAAAACATCGAAAACATACATATGTACAGATCACACTGTAAATATAGACAAAGTAAAAAAAAAAAAAGCAAGTGGAAGGGATTCACCCTCAGTTAATAACAGTAGTTAAAAAGCAGAGACGAGCTCACACACTCTGAGTGCAAGAGAGTTAAACACTTAGTCAAGAGCAGGCACGTGTATGAAGAGTCCAGAATAATCACAGACGTGATGTACAGAGAGAGAGATAATGAGAGTGAGTGAGCGGGGGAAGGGTGTCGGTCACACCACCATTTTGGGTCCAAAATCCAGCCGCTTCACCATCCTGTAACAAAAAAAAAAGCACAAAAAAAAATGCATTAGGAAGAGAGGAAAAGAGAATGTGCGTGTGTGTGTAAGTGTGTGAGAGAGAGAGAGAGAGAGAAATGACAGCTAAGGTATCAATTAAGAACACACAAATTCTTGCTCTGATCTAAAGTTACAGTTTTAGCTCTGACACTGGAGACTCCTTCCTCGAATATTAAAGTAAGGAAGGAGTCTCCGGGGTCAGAGGTAAAGCTGTAACTAGAGACTCCTTCCTCAAATGTTAAAAAAACGTCTCCTCAAAGAAAACATCACCACGTCAACCATCTCACAAAAAAACAAACAAACAAACACATTGTGTTTATTTTGACGCTGCGATTGTGGCTTAAACTGCAATATGTAATTATTAACTATACCAATTTTGTATTCAAACATATTTTATCAAGACTAACTTCTATTATCCATATTCTCAAAAGTATTTAAAAAAATAAACAAATACTTAAATTATTGACAAACTCTACATAAATTCCTGACTATGCGTATATTATAGGAATGGGAATCACCAGTCACCTCCCCATACGATATCACGATGCTTCAGTGCCAATTCGATTTAAATTGCGCTTCTATAAGTATCATCATTTTATAAATTCCCGATTTAATATTACATTTTCACAGAGTTTGTTACAATTTTAAACCATAAAAAAATTGGATGATTAAGAAAATGTAGCCTGTTTCTTAACATTAGTTTTCGCAAAAAAAAAAAAAAAACGCACAATTTAAACACTACAAATACTATTTAAAACCCCCATTTAAAACCCCCATCTATACGGCCATAAAATGGTATCGGTGCTAAAAAGTGTCTCACTTATGTGAAAAAGACGAAATTTCTGACAGGATCATATGGTACACCATTTTTCATCATAATACTTAATGTTTCTTATCTCTTGATCCACATGAAAAAACATAAACCTGAAAAGTGTATCATTCGAAAATGGAAAATGGTTAAAACATTGCAACATGAATTTGACATGATTACGGACACTACAGATTTTTTTTTTATTTAAAATTTTTTAACCAAAAACCGTAATGTTTTAATTCAAGCAACAACTTTTACAGGTCATATGCTTCTAGAAGCTTATACCAATTTTAGCATCAATACTCCTAAAGAAATATGAATGATTTGCATTTAAAATAATTATTTCTTGAAGTGAGACAGTATAACGCTGTGGGGCACATATAAAATCATCTCTCCATAACAGCTGAAGTTAGCAACTTGAAATTTTTACATACATTTTACATATTTTATTATATAACTATAACATACAAAAAATTTTTATATTACCTGTAATAAATTGCAGCTTTTTGTGATTAAATAACTTCAATACTGTGATTTTGATTTTTATGCGCTTAATTGTGCAGCTTTTGTATTATAATGAGTGTATTTGTACAATTTGTATTATAATTAGAGCATTTAGCAGACATCCTTATTCAAAGCATCTTAAAGAGGAGTCTCGATCATAAGAGACACAAGAGCACCATAAGGAACATTCAGTACTTGGCATGAATTAAAGAACTGGGGGAAAAAAAAAAAAGTGAAGCAGTGAACAAGCCCCTTAGCTGACTGAAGATTTTGTGCTCACTTTTTATCATCATGCATTATTAAATATTATTAATTGTATTTGCAAAGAAGTGGGTGAGATATAACGTCTGATTTTTATCCTTCACACTGGTCGAGATGCTCTGAGTGGTCTGAGTTTTGCAGGCGTCACTAAATGCAAATGAGCTGTAACAGGAATACGGTTTGTACAGTGAAACTCGTAATTTAGGTAAGTTTACTTCTGTTCGGCTTTCGCAAATTTCCAATTTAATTAAAAGATTTACATGATTTTATTCAAAAATATGTTCATCTTACATTCTTTTGTTCTAAAATGTACATCGCCTGTGGTCAAGCGCAAACCCAGAAGTACTGCTGGAGATTTATTTACACAAATTTATTCGAGGTGCATAAAAACCACCTGATATCCATTTTTCAAACTGTTTAGACTAAAAAGAATGTCTTACTGTTTGCTTGCGTTTCTTCCTTTTCAACTCCGTCAGATATGTTTTTAACTCTAATATTATATCGAACCCTGGTCATGTGACTAAGCACGACTTTTGGAAAACATTTTACGTTGAAAAAACTTTTTAAAATGTATCAACTTTGTTACATTATACAAATAGTTTTATCTAAATAAATATTTTAATAAATCATCGCTTAAACCTTCTGCCATTAAAATTATTCCACATTTATTGTGAGGTCTTTGAGGTCAGTTTCTTTAACACAGTTTAACATCTAGCATGTCGCTCACCCCTCGAACAGGCCGTTAGGACTTGACTGGTTCTCCATGGCTTCTCTCGGTGTGCTGTGTGCGCTCTGAGCCATCGCTGTGCGGCTCGGCGTTCGCTCCTGGACCTGCAGCTCTCTGCATGACGCCAGCTTTGACTCCAAATTCTGTAAAACACACACACGCACAGACACACCGACGAACACCGAGGGGAGACACACAAAAAAAAAACATGTTGAGTCATTAGGTACCTTCATCTCACAGAAAACCCCAAACACAGACAGTGGAAAATATACACACTTCGTAAGTAGTACAAAAGTGAAGGACACAAAAACAAAAAACAAGCAACAGTAGAATTATCATTGTTTAATAAAATACTGATGAACAATAATTATTATTAATATCAGGCTAGGAGACTTACGCCGACTTTCCTCAGCAGCTCTCCTACGATGTTCAGAGCGGATATCCGTGCTGATGTGGTCAACGGCGTTCCAGTTAGACCTTCAACTGAATCACACACACATCATGAATAAAAACTTCAGTCTGACTTAACTTTTTGTACTCAAGAATATAACGAATTCTAAATTTTAAAAATGACACTGCGAATTCACTATATTTACACACGCGTGTATGTGTGTGCGTGCGTGCGGTTGGGGTGTGATTCTCACTTCTGCTGTAAGAGGACGGTGGTGTGTGAAAGGCACTCCCGAGCCCTGCTGCTGTTCTGGCCGGCGTAGTGAGGAGCGAGGAATGAGCAGACGGAGTGTGTAACGGTGTCGACTCTGCCTTCTCTCCGTCCACCGAAATGCTGAGCGAGGGTTTACGGTCCTGCTTCTGTTTCACGGCCAGCTCCTGCCTCAGATCTACACACAAAAAAAACAAACAAAAAAAAAAACATGACTTGCATAAATAGACACAAACGTTAAAGCAGCATCAGTGAAAACAAATCAATGTTCATGTCCTAGAAGTATTGTTCGTTTATTCACTATTTGTAGCTGTGGACACATCAATATTTCTGCGAGTCTGTTCCTCTCATCATCCAGTAATCAGCTTAGTCCACATGCATGGAGCGTTAAGGTAAACCTGGGATGCCTCGGCCAGAGCTGGGAACCGCTCTTTATTTCTCCCTTAATTATTATTTTTGTGCTAATGGTTTTAGGCTTTTTACTCTGCAATGAAAGGCTTGAGCTTATTGAGATCGGTCGTTGAGTGAGGATTGACTCACAAGATCTAGTTGCTGCCTTTGGGGATTCTTACTCAGATTATTCATGCTTAAGCAGTGTATAAGCTTTGTTTTGAAAAAGCTTTGAGCAGATGTTCGCCCATGTGGTTTTGCTTTAGGAAAAATTTTCATATTGCAAATTTGAAAAGAGGTAATTTTCCCAGACTGGCGACGGCACGCTGATGTGGCTGTCGACTTGTGTATTTTGCGTCATCACAATAATATAGATTTTACGTGTAAAAATTGTGATCAGTCGATTTCGATCGGCAGCTGATAAAGCACCCTTAGTTAGGAGCAGCATTAGGAGCTCACCTCGAGCTTCGTCTTTCAGTCTCTGCACTGACTCCAGCAGATTCTCCTTCTCGTCCAGCTCACTCTCCAGGAAGGCGTTTCTCTCAATGACGTGGTTCATCCTCTGCTCAAAGTCCTCCAGAGACATGATAGTAGCCCTGAGAGAGAAAGAGAAACCAAATGTTTAAAGAAACACTCTCTTTAAACACTTTCCCCACAGAGTTTTACCTTTGCCGGTTATTGATTAAAAAGTAGCGTAATTTCCAAATCATCCTCATCTTTAAGTAGCAACCATCACAGACATTCAATGTTGCACCTTTTGGCTCTCTCCAGGTCATCGTTGGCCTGTTCCAGCTCTCTTATGTATTTCTGTAACTGATCCTTGATGGCTGTGGTCTCTGCTAAGTCCGCTTCCAGGGCAGAAATCCGTCTGTAGGTCTCCGAGTGCTGTGTCTCATATTTCTCCTAAACAGACAATTAAAAAAAAATTATAATAATAACTTAGCTCTGATAAAGCCATATTTCATTTTTGTGATTTGTTGTTGTTTTTATTTCTATATCATTAGTTAAGCATTAAGCATTATTAGTTAAGCATTATTATTTGTTAAGCATTATTAGTTAAGCATTATTATTTGTTAAGCATTATTAGTTAAGCTTGTTGGTTAAGCATTTAGCACAGTAATAGTAAGTTATACTGTGACATCATTTCATACATTGTTCTGTGACATCCTTACACAGTTACATCATCTCATAGTT
>JAQMYJ010000008.1:3013957-3041536 GCA_030014305.1 Clarias laeviceps
TGTTGAACTTTGATGTTGAAAATAAAACAAGAGACAAAGAATTCAACGGACGTCTGCGTTGTGAGTAATACTGTGTAGAAGAGATACGCGTCAGAACTTGTGGAATAACATGCACACACAGTGGACATACACTTACAGTACAATCTTAGACAGAAGTTTTGAAATTTCCTCATAGACGCAAATAAGTAATGTCAGACACCAAACATGTCCTAGCTGATTACATGCATCTTATGCAAAATTGTAACTTGTAACTGTAAATTGTAACTGACTTCCAATTTAACAATAAAATAAAAACATAAAAAACATCTAGAAACATCGTATAAAGTTAGAATTCCTATTTAGAAACTCTTGATAGTCTCGTCAACCTCTTGAGTTCAGTAAGGAAGCCAAAATGGAAAAATCTATCCATTTAGAGTTGCACTTCTGAATTCTTCTACATGATGGGATTGGAAACGTTAGTGACCAATACCGACCAGCAGGTGTCGCCCAAACACCCAAAATGAAATTTATCCAAACCAACAGTGTAGGAAATAAGCGAACAATACTCAGGCGCAGTAATCTCTGAGCAGCCTAAGACTGATAACTTTCCAATTGAATCATAAATTATAAGTGATTATAAATCATCTAACTGAGCATTTCATATGTAATTTAACATTGTTTTAAGCCCTGTAGAGATGACATGACAGACATTCAGTCATCAAGCTGCTTTTTGGCCTCTCAATCAGCCCTGTTGTTTTTCTTGGACAGACTGTAAGTGTTTGTGTGCGTATGCACGTCCCTTTCACCAACTGCCTACGTAATTTTACTTACACACAAACATAAATTAAAATAACTCATGGCTGACGATAATTCTATGATAAAAAGCACAAATGAATTCAAAGGTCACACACAGGCATGAGGGCGTAGCCTCCGTGTACAGGACATTCAGAGCACAAACACCAAACAAAAACCTCTTTTCATCCAAATCTGTATTCATGGCACTTTATACAGACGCGCCGTGTATCTCGTTTTTATTTGTTTCCTTTAAAAAAAACAATCACATGCTGCTGAGAGTCTCAGGACATTTTCACACACAGGGTTCAGCTGTGTTTTCCTCCTCAGTGTGATGAGGGATAAAAGATCATTAAGACGAACACACGCACGCAGACATTTGTTCCCTCTCAGAGAGAGAGAGAGAAGAGAGAAAAAACAAATAGAGATATAAAGACGTAGAACAAGAGAAAGAGACAAAGAAATACTGGTAGGGAGAGGCAGTGAGAGACAGGACTAGACAGAAACCCAAAGAGGAGAAAGGGAGAAGGAGAGCAATGGAAAGGTGGAGAATGAAAGACAAACAGAAACGGACCAGACAAAGGTGACAGACAGACAAACAGGGATAGACAGACAAACAGAGGTGGAGAGAGGGAGAGCCATACAGGTAGGGAAAGAGAATGTGAGGGAGGGAGGGAGGGGTAGGTGACCGGTATAAACTGAGACAGAGAGACAGAGAAAGGGAGAAAGACAAAAAGAAAAGGAGAGACATGCCGAGAAAATTAGACTGAAAAAGTGAGACAGTCATGCAGACAGAGACACAGCCTCAGTCTGCTTCCATCAGTACCTCAAGGCAGGTCTGTCTGAACGGGTGGGCGGAAAGGGACAGTGGCCCTAAGGGCCTCAGTAAAGCTGAAATATGCCTCAGCTATAAATATATCTGAGCACCAGAGATTGTGTGTGTGTGTGTGCGTGTGCGTGTGCGTGTGCGTGTGAGAGAGAGAGAGAGTGAGAGAGACGGTTGTTGAGAAAATTACGCTTTCAGCAAGAAAAACACAAAAAGCACCGCTGAGCCCTTTCACCACATGCTCTCTGGGAACCAAATTATTTTTGGTCGCTGCAGGCTGAGCACTCCCATCCCTCAGACGACGGGTTAAACAACAAATGTTTAGCTTCAGCTGAGCCACGTGTATATATTAAACTAAGACTGTAAAATATTTGAAATACTTCCAAGTGGTACAAAGCAGCAGCAGCTATAAACAAGTATACACACAGACGAGTTAGTGAGTGTGTATAAGAAACTTATACTTTATGAACTACTAATCCTGTGATAAACGTGTCGGTTCAAACCCCATCCCCTGAGTGAGATCTTCACTTCAAGAGCAGGAAATGGAAAAAAAAAAAAAATAAAAAATTATATATATAGTGTATATAAAAAAATTATATATAAAAAAGGAAGCAAACAAATTCGTAAGCCGATCCCATACCTTAAAGCTTTCGAGTTCTGAGCGTAGGCGGTTATTTGTTGCCAGGAGTTCGCGGTTTCGCGCTTCACACTGCTTCAGCTCTGTTTCAAGTTCAGCTTCGTAATCTCGGCTCATCTGCTGGAACTCCTGCAGCTCGTCTCGAGCCTCTTCAGCCCTGAAAATCACAACGTATTTAGTGTCTAATGTCATTTAAAAATAACAAAAACAAACTTAGTCTCAATAAAAAAAGACAAGGTAGAAACTAGTATTCATATCAGCTCTAAAGGTGGACCATATTGCTGCACGAGGAGGTTAAGCCTATAAATTATAAGTGCAGATTTTACTTTTTAAAAATGCTGAATGTAAATACTGGGGCCCAATATGAAAACACCCTTAAGTCTTTCCCTCACTCCACCAGCTCAGAACGAAAGGACCTAGCTAACTAGCTAACGCTCAAATGAGATGCTGTAAATCTATCTAAATCTGAGAAAGAGGTTTGCACAGAACCTCTGGTGGTGCTGAGCCGCTCTCTCCTTCCAGTAATCTCGCTCATCTTCGATGGAAGAAAACGCTGGAGGCTCAAAGTCACTCATCACTGTTCGGGATGATCAGCGGGTTCTTCTGGAACAGAAAGAAAAAACAAGTTCTATATAAAAGAAGTGAAATACAAATAATTTTCCACGAACTGTGTTATGGCGTTTGACTGATTTAAACAACAGCCAATAGGGTTCGAGATATGTCTCGATGCACTGCTGATCAGTCTAAGCAGTTAACCACGTACAGGGAACGATTTATTTCCCAATTTCACCCATATTAACCGGTGACGTTATCCTAGATGTGTTTCTGAGGTTATGATGCAAAAACGATTGGACAGAGCTTGACAAGATCAATAAAATCACATGGCCACTCACATGAACTCACACAAACTCCACGAATAAATTCCCAGCATTCTTCTGACATGATTGCTTAAAAAAATTTTTTTTTAAAGGATGGATTTTGTGAGTGAGTTCAGAAAATCAATGAACCATGTTTGCTGTCAATCTTTCCATATTCCTAGACATACCATCAACAATACAGCACTATAAAACTAATAAAGAATAAAAAAAAATAAAAGAATTATTTTTATCCACTTATAATTTCAAAATAAGAGTATAATGAATTAGACCTTATTTCCAGTAGCTCCTGTTTAAACCAGATTTTTTCCACACTTTTACATACACTTGTGAGCAAATCATACATGTTTTTTTTTTTTAAGTAAACATGAAAAAAATATACATAAAATCTACAGAATACTTTTTTTTTTTTTCTGGAAATTTAAAATTATATTTAAAATATACAAGTCATGTAAGGCATCAATGCCCTTAGCCAACATTCTGACCTTTTCACAAGTATTGTAATTTAGACTACATTTCTCTAATGCACCATAAGATTTTTCAGCATTTATTAAATATATACTTAATAAAATTTAGTGGTTTGGAACTTTCTAGAAATAAAGACTCAGAATGTAAGTCTGAAAACTAATTTGCATTAAAGCCAGGTAAAGACTCTAGGGCGGCATATAAAGTGCCCTTAAAACACATTTGTTTAAATTATTTATTTAATCGTACTACTTTTTGTTCAGTGAATCCGCTGAGGTAAAACTGTTAGCCACTGATGCTAACCAAGCGCTCGCGCGACTTACCAAAACTTTACAAATTTTCCGAACCGACTTCTGCTTCGACGCCCAAACCGAATCAAATAACGGAAACCCTTTCTCGGGTTATATCCCACTTCGGATTGGGGTTTTAATACAGTTTTAGTGATAATAATTTAGAAAAAAAAGCAAATGAGTAAAATAACAAGCACTTTTAGACAATAGCAGGGGGAAATCCTCTCAGAATCAATTCTTCTTCTCTTAGAATCTGATGTTCGCTCGTGGAACAACTGAAAGGCTTCCTCGTGATCCTGCAATCTCAATGTCATACGCATGTTGAATAATGACAACGCTATAGCTTGGAGATCGGCGAATGTTTGCCCAGTTCCTAGTTGACGTCAAGGTCGATTGTCACTGGATCATTCGTAATGAGGCGTCATACAGGAAAGAGATGTGATTGGTCGGATCAAGTGAAATATCGGCGGTGAAATATCGCGGCTTCTTCTATTTTTTTTTGTTTAATAACGCAGCAATAAATTATATATACACGTATAATATAAATTAATGTATAACATAGCATTTTATATAAAATAATTTATAATGAATTTATATTGACTTATAATTAATTTATAATATAGGAAAAAATTTATGTATATACTGTATATATATATATATATATATATATATATATATATATAAACGTACAATTAAAATAAATTTATAATGCATCATTTTATATAAATAAATGTATATGAATTTATATTTAAATGAATACTTAATTGATCTATAATATACTGTAGCAATAAATTTAAATTATATATATATATATATATATATATATATATATTATGGCTAAGGATCGATAGATCGTATTCGACTGAAAAAAATAAATAACATTCTTATAATAATAGCAATAATAATATAAATAATATGGTTAATATTATGGTTGTGGAATCATATAGCAGTTTTTTTCTCCACATGCAAGAAAAAAAAAGTTTATGAAAAGAATGAATTATTTAGAAATTGTTAGAACATCGGTAACTGTTAATTTATGAAGTTTTAACTATCTTTATCCTATATACACAGAAGTCTATAAACAGGCGGGGTACAACCTGGACAGGGTGGCAATGCACCACAGGCCACGCGCACGCTCCTTTACACACTACGGGCAATTTGGGGACACCCCACACAAACCCTAACCCCACACAAACTCTTTTCTATATATTTTTATACATTGTTTTTTTTATTATTATTATTATTAATTTAGCATTCTGGTGATATTCAATTCCTAAAACTTAAAAAAAAAATCATTTAACTTTCTGAAACACTGAAAAACCTACACAGATCCAATAGATTGTAATGTGTGTAAAGTGTTTGATATTTATGTGACATTCAGGCAAAAACAAACATCAACCACATTTTGACTTTTATTACTTCAAACCTCTTGCTCATGTTCCACGTTATACTTTACCCAGAAGGCATTGCTGCCGGTGATGGAATTCCAGCCAGTCTCGGCGAGTCAGTGAATCAGATCAAGTTGAATCGACTCCCGATTACGTCATTGCGTCTTTCTTTTTTTTTTTAACAGAACAAAGCTTGGGGTATTATAGTAATATTTATCTAGTTACAGATGACTTGAGAAAGTAAGTCTAAAACTTGCCTTCATCTACAAAAAAAAAAAAGAAAAAAAAAGAGAAGCAGCTTAAATGAGAGAAAAGAACAAACTCCAAAGATTCGATTGGTTCAGATAAAACAGATTTCCTTTTAAAACAGCTGATGTTGGTAGGTGCAAACACACAAGAAGTAAAAGCCTTCATATTTCAATCCTATCACATCTTATCGGCCATAGACAGGCATTATTGTGCGTGGAAAGCCCTACCCCTAGTGGGCACTAAGGGTATTGCAGATGAGCAATTTATAACAAACATCAAAAAAATTTCAGTTGTCAACTTTGTAGGGTCAAGTAAACATTTCTGAGTGTGTGTGTGGGGGGGAGACAGGGGGGGGGGGGAAGTATGAAAGGGTATAAAAGAATACCATGTATCGTTTAAATTTTCAACAAGAAAAAAAAAAAAAAAAGTTTATATGCAAAACAGTAATCAGGACTAATAAAATAAGTCCATGAGATTGAAATGATGTGACACTACTCTTAGTCCTTCGTATGTTGATCAGAGTTGTGGTTAAAAGGTTTGGGTGTGCCGTAGATGATTTTCATATCGGGCCGCAGGCTCGTTAAGTGTTGGAACGGCTGCTATGAAGTATTTTGATATTTAAATAAATTTGCATTGCTTTGCCCGGTAAAGCACACTCGTTTCAAACCTACTGAAGAGTCTACTGAGTCGTACAGGATGGAGAACAAACAATCCATTAAAACGATGTGAACATTCCACAAATCGCGGTCACAAAGTTGTCTAGAATGTACATGTTGTAAACCGGTTCCAGCTCGATGTCAAAAGCACAAAGCGATGTGATACGGTGAGAGTGAAGGAATACCAGAGCCATGACTGAGCCACCACCTCGACACATCAGCACAAGATGTCACTAGTGCTCGAGTAGCTGGATGTACACACTTCAACTAGTCACACACTAAGATTTAGTGGAAAGCCTTCGTAGAAGAGTGGAGTGCATTGTACATAGACAGAAGGGTATAAATGTGGCTATAACTGCAAAAAGGATAATTAGGATAAAATAAAAAAAATCAATTAAAAAAAAAAAAAAAAGGGAAAAAAAAAACCTTAGACAAAATAAGAAAAGAAGAACTTCCCAATTTAATATTTTTTTTATTTTCATAGAAGTTTGCTTTAATAACACGTGAGCACGCTCGTGCGCTCTGCAAGAATGCGACGAGAAGAAAACTCAAAGTGTGTGTGTGTGTGTATATAAGCGAAGGGAGACAATACGACCATGATATAGTGAGGTTTAATTCTTTTTTTTTTCTTCTTTCTTTTTTTTCCCTCTCCGACTTTGACTGGTTAAACTTTTTAAACCTTTCTGTTACACAAGTTACCTCTGGTCCACATCTTTATTATTAGAACAACAGCGTCTTCGCTGCAAACTGTACTCCTCTGGTGGAAAGAAAAGAAAAATTATTTAAAAAAAGACGACAAACACAACCATCTTCTGTAAGTCTGGTGAATTAAAAGGAAAGGAAAAAAAAAAAATGGCACTGCTGAGCTCTCAATATGAGAAAGCTGACAACGTGTGGACTTTGATTTCTTTTCTTTTTTTTATTCATTTTTTTTCTTTGCTTAAAAACAAAATTTCTTGTTAAAGAAGTTGTTTTGCTTTTTGTGAGCTGGTTCTTCTGGAAGGCGGGAAGGCCGGGGAAACGGTGCTGCTCCTGCCGCAACACACACCAACCTCTCTTCCACGTTCTGCTTCCCCACGAGACACACACGCACTCACGTGCACATAGAGCTTTTCAGTCTTTCTCAGCAATAAGCTTCAGCACTTTCCCAATGGCAATGGTCTTTCCTGTGAGAGAGAAAGAGACAGGGGAAAGGAAAAATAAAAAATAAAAATCAGGAACATTCAAATGACTTAGAATGCTTAGAAGCTCAAAATCCTTATAAAAGCTTTTATTTCCATACACGCAAATTGCATTGGGAACACTGTACACCCTATTCTAAATCGATACATAAAGAAAAATGTGTCAAATGTGTTATTACTTTACAGAAAGTAAAGAAATAGGAATATTAGGCTGTTTAAAATAAAATAAAATAAAAAAATAATAGCATTGTGCATTTTTCTTTACAAACGCTTGACGATTTAGCTTCCTTGTGAATCACTGACCTAATTTTTAGTTGTATAACCTCTGTTTCTGACAACTGCTTCACATCTGTGTTGCATGGAGTCGACCAACTTCTGGCACCAGTGAACATGTATTCCATTAGCCCAGGACGGTTACGATTGCGCAACATACCCACAATTCCTCTACGTTTCCTGGTTTTGCCTCAGAAACAGCATGTGTGACATCATCTCACAGGTTTTCCATGAGGATTGGACTGACCACTCCTTAACCTGCCCGCTTATTGGTGCGTTTGGGGTCGTCGTTTTATTGAAACGACTATTTCAAGGGCGTTTCCTCTTCAGCATAAGGTGGCATGACCTCTAGGTATTTTGATGTATTTATTCAAACTCATCCATGATCCCTGGCATGAAACATCATCGTATGAGAAACATCCCCATATCACGATGCTGACGCCACCATGCTTCAGTGTCTGGGACAAACCCGCCTGCGACCGTCTCCGCCATCCACGATTTTCAGAGAGAAACGTAGTAATAACCAGCATGTACAACATTTACAGGGGCAGAGAAGCTAGTGCCAGTGAAGAACAAGAAAGGCAGACATCCACCGATCAGATTCACCAAAAGTGGACCTATATCCAATGTTAACCGTCTAATGTCCTCCACTGTATCCTCAGATACGTCCTTCTTGTAATTATCTATCTCAGGATTCGACATATTGCGTGTTCTGATTTAGCTTTTTCTGCTCACAGCGGCCATAGCGAGTGCGTATTTGCCTTCAACCCACTTCTACCCAAGTCGACGTGAACGTCAGCTGAAGCTCCGCTTTCTCGCTCTTTATGATATTTGCCCAGGTGTTCCTAATTAAGTGAGCGGGTTGTGTACTTGACTGACCTTCGTCCCTCAGGGTGAACCGGCCCATCTGGGGGAAGTCTTTGAACGTCTCGAGGCAGATGGTCCCAGCGGTTCGGAGGCGAGCGATGCACGCTTGGTCCTGTTTGACGAATCGAGGTCGCGTCTTGCTCTTCTCGCCCGACTTCTTGTCCACCAAACAAATTAAGGCCTGCGGAATCGCAACACACATACACGGCACATGAACCAACACTGCAATTCGAACATGTATTTAAATCAAAGAAGCAATCTGGCAACCCGACGTTCTGATGATTAACTTTTCTGTGTCTAAAGTAAAGGCTTTCTGATATCTAGATATTAAACAGATTATATCCTGTGTGTATATAATTAAAACTCTGGAGAGTGAATTATGGGTAATTATTATTATTATTTTTTAAATACCGTGAGCTGCACTTCCTCGATGCAGGAGTGAATGTGCAGGACAGCGTTGTAGCCCGGGCAGATGATGGACTTGTGTTCAATGATGGCGATCTGGAAAAACGTGAGAGAAAAAGAATGTTTCAAGCAATGGTTAAGGATTTAGAATATTATTTGTTGTGTTAAAAAAAAAATAATAATTATATTTTTATATAAATAGAAGGCTTCACTTTTCTTTTTTTTTTGCCTTTTACTGGTTTTTTTTTTTTTTTTTAACCTGAGCGTCGAAGGTGCGTCCCGAGTGACAGAGGTTCTCCGGGGTGCACAGGATGAAGCCGGGCAGGATCTCCTCCTCCTCGATGCCCTTCAGTCGAAGCTTCAGGTTCTCTCCGGGTGCCGCGTCGTCCGTCTCGACGTCGTCCGAAAGCAGGCTCAGCACCTCCACTGTGTGCTACACAAACAGACAAACAAAACAATGCGATTGATGAGCATGTTATTTATTAAAAGACACATAAGATATATAAAAAAACATCAGTGGGATATTATGGGATGTGCTTTACGATCTTACCCTGTTGGGCATCATGACGAGCTGCTGGGCTTTACTGATGCAACCAGACTCCAGCTTTCCCAAAATCACAGTCCCCATGTCCTAGAGAAGATTGAAATCTTTAGAACACAGGTTTTTCTGATTTGCTCAGTCAAACAGAAACCGCAATTTTTCTTCACTCCTGTTAGCAGCACATGGATACTTGGTGCTGCTTGTTGTTTAATTCTGATGGATTGAAACAAAATCTTAGAACGGTTCACAACACCTGTCGCACACACACCGTGTCCAAATCAACATGGCCGACACCAAAACTTAAGCTTTTCATTCGGCAATGTTTGTACAAGCCGACTGATTTCGAATTAAAAATTAGTTTTGTTACAAGGCTCTGTCTTCAGGTCTCTATTCTCAGCTAACTTTAGTTTTTTAAACAATACCAGTTACATCCGAGGCCTCTTTCGAGTGAATTGTCCCGGTGTAATCAGCACAGCAAATCATACCACCGTACACAACAATCACCGCTGACAGTGGAAAGTCGTATTAAATGGACGTTTTTTTATTTTATACGCTATGGTACTCTTATGTTGCTGTTCTGCCTGAATCCACAGAGTGCGTCATCATTATGGGTTTATATTATGCAGTACAAATTCTGATTTATGATGTAAAGTGGGCGGAGCTTGTATAAGCGAACAATGTCTGCATTATTAAAAAATAAATTGCTCTGTGTGCATTCTTTGGCTAGCAGTGAACAAACTAGTGAGCCAGAGTGAAGTACACAGAGGCTGTACACACTACAGGAAAAAAAAAAAAAAAACGTGTATAAATATTGTCATGAGATTAATACAAGTTACTTTTGGCCTCTAGTTACAAAATAAATTCATAAAATCATTTTAGTATTAAAATATTTATAAAAGTTTTTCTTCCCCGTGAAGTGCGTTTAAATTTTTTTGGCTGACTTTGTATTTTACGGAATAAATCATTCACTACAAAACACTAAAACATTAGGTCATTTAATTGAGTAAAGAATTATATGTTTAAAAAACAAATAAAAATAAAACAGATTGTTTGTTGATATTTACCTTGTACTTATCTGCGATCGGTAACCTAACTGGTCCGTCATTTGATCTGCAGAAATTTGGCAAACTGTCCAGGTGTGGAATGAAAGGTAATCCTCTGGAAACACACACACAAATCTTATTAGTTACATAAAGCAAAAAAGACGAATAAACCATCATAATTAGAGTTAGTGAATTCTGTGCAGAATAAAAGCGTTTGGCGTGTGCCGTTACACTAACGTCGTGGCGTGAGGGAAGCCGTTACTATAGAAACTAGATAGGGGGAATCTATTCGGGTATGACTCGCGATTCATTTGTGTGGCAAGTCACGTATCGCCACACTGACTACAAAATCAATAAAAATAAATTTATTACATTTATAACAGATGTCGATCTGCCAGTGACCAGAATCATCTGGTTTTCAGTTTGATTGACCCTGATCGGTGATCAGCCTCAGATATAAAGGATTCTCTTCCGAGTGGTCATCAGAAACGCATTTATATGGCGTTACGTTATCAAAAATCGTGTGCGTTAAAAGTTTCCAACCTGCTTTTTTTCCCGCCAAATTCTGAGCGAATTAGTCAAACCCGCTCATTACACCAGTCTCAACACTGAGCGCTAATTAGTCGCTAGGAGCCTCCACGCGCCCGCATGCTTGCAGCCGCTTAACCCGCAAGATTTGAAGGCGTTAGAGGAGGTAAAACATCCATTTCTTTATAATCCTACAGGTAAACAAACTATTCACACATTTTCATCCCCAGCGACAGAAGCGAATTATTTGCAAATAATTATTTTACAAATAATAATTATGACAGATGACACATACGTGCAGCTGCCCAGTTAAATCTTAAACTTGCGTGTTTGAAGTTAGATGACTGGTGATTCCCATCCCTAATAGAAACGTGAATGTAATGAACCGTGCTTTAATATGAACCCGTGATTTGAAGCTGCCATTCTGCCAGAGCTGCAGTGACTGTGCTTGGTTATAATCAAGCAATCAGATTTGAGTACGAGAAACGTACAAAGCGATTGTTTTTTCCCCACTTACGTGTACCAGGAGCAGTGCTCCGCTGGTTCTTTCAGGTTGGCCCCTGTCAGTCCTGAACATGGCATGAAGTGAATGTCTTTTCGGGGGTTGAAGCCCACCTTCTTCAAAAATGGCACCAGTTTCTCCTTACACTCCTCGTATCTGTGGACAAGAAATCCGAGCCTCCTTGATCGAGTAGTTTAAGTCTCTCTCTCTCTCTCTCTCTCTCTCTATGCAACAAAGTACAAACAAATGAAGTCTCTGTTTAAAAAAAGTAATCAGATCCCTGACCTCTCCAAGCTCCAGTTCACAGTGGGGTCGTCCATTTTGTTCACCAGGACGATCAGGTGTTTGACTCCCGCCGTTTTGGCCAGCATGGCGTGCTCTCGCGTCTGACCGCCTTTTTCAAACCCCGTCTCGAACTCGCCTTTACGCGCCGAAATGACCTGCGAGACATTTCAGAGATTTTAGCGTTCATGATGTTTAAAAAATAAATAAATAAATAAAAATTAAAAAATTAAAAACTCAGGATCTCCCAACACCTCACTGAACACTCGTTTCGAAATGTAAACAACTGTACAATATATGGGCAGAAGTATGTGAACACCCAACCACCAGATTAATTACACGTGATGGTGGGCATGACGTTCCAGACTTCACTATTATAAAAAGCTGTAATTCAGATTTTGAGCACAAGAGGGGAGCACAAACTTTTGGCCACACAGTGCGTTTCCTGTACAGTACACGGTAAATAAGAGAAGAGACATCTCATCATAAAGTCACTTCTATACCTCCATCATGATACACAGGTTGGCAGACAAATTGGCAGCAACAAAGTAAAAGTGTTAAAGAAAAACTTTGTTTGAAAACTAGATGAACTTTAACCTATATATCTCCCTATAAAATCTATTTATAATGATGGTGCACCTCTCAGAGACTCACCAGTACGGCCAAGTCGGCTTGCGACGCGCCTCCGATCATGTTCGGGACAAAGCTCTTGTGTCCCGGCGCGTCCAGGATGGTGAAGTGCTTCTTCTCCGTCTCGAAATACGCACGACCGACCTCCACAGTTTTACCCTTATCCCTCTCCTCCTGATTCGTATCGAGGGCCCAAGAGAGGTACCTACAGGGAGCACAGATTTAACCCAAAAATACATTAATTTCAGAGATGATGATTGATACGTTTTACTAAATAGGGGGAAACCTGGAAAAACTGGGTTGTAGAGACAATTCTTTTTATTTTATCACCTTGACATTTTTCAAGAGACACATTGTACATTCACCTCACAACCTCTTAAATTCTCATCTCCTACCGGTCAGAGAAGAGGGCGATTTATTTCACACATTAACAAGCAACACCTGAGACGCTTATCTGGCATCACTCAGAACTCCAGTACTGTGTAAAAATCTTAGACACCCTATGTTTTTAGTACAAACTTTACTATAATTTTTTATTATTATTTATTTTTTCATGACTTCAGTGTGTAGAAAAACATTTCTGCTTTTCAAACATGCGTATTCCACCACAAAACTTTATTACAAAAACATATTTCTAAACCAGAAAAGAAAGTAGCACATTTATATAAGCGACCTCTTATTAAACATATATATATAAAAAAATAAAAATAAAAAAAAAGAGGAAGCTGCTGGGTTTAGCATGCCAAAAATACATTAAAATAAAATTATTAATAAAAATATATTTTTTTTTAAAGCAGGTGTCTTCAGAGGAACTGTGGGTGACGCTGCAGGATGTTTTGTCAAACTGAGCTAAAACAGCTAATGTCATTATAAAACTGCACAAACTGTATTCAAGACTAACGGGTAACTCAAAGCGCCGTCACACCAAATACTGACTTTGTTCCATTAGTCACTGTTTACTACAGTTTACGGTCGACCCCCCGCAAAGTTCGCTGCCTCAGTTGTTCACGGATTTTTCCTTAAAACCGACCTAATTGTTTTTATAACAAAATATCCTCTGCAATTTTAACGGCTTCTTTCATGGCAATATATGAATTTTCATGCATTTTAGCTCTAAACTATGAAGAACAATATAATTTATTAATTTTGTAACATAAATACCATTAAATAACTACGAGTAATATATTAAGCCGAGGTTGAAATGAAATTAAAGAAAGTTTGGGGAGCACATTTAGGGTTTAAACTATAAGCATCCTTCCTCTACAGCTTTTGTTTGCATGTGCCTTATACTTTTTGCACAGTAAAACCTTTTTTTTTTTTTTTTTTTACATGTTTAGGACATTTTTGGTGGTTTCGTATTTACTGATCGAGCGACTAATAATCTGATCTAAGCGATGCAGAGCGTACACACCCACGTATATTATTTTTTAACACCGCACAGCAACTTTTATTTTGAAAGCCTCACATATACATTTACGTAGAGATTTTGACTTGAAGCGTGAATTCTCAAACTGGAAACAAAATGAAAATTTTATTTTCCTGTCAGAAATAGGGTATGAATACGGACGTATTTAGGATTTGGAAAGAAGCTGGACTTTTATGTCTGCTGAGAGAATCAACGTCAGACCATGTGATGATCAAACTTCATTTCCACTCAAAGTAAAAAAAAAAAAATTTTAAAAGGGGAACAAAAAGTGCATAATTTTAAGGGTTTAAAAAAAGGGTAGTTTCTATAACAACCGAGAACAGGAACTAACGAGCTCCTACGGACGTTACACAGCATTAAACGTAAAACAGAAACAACTGAACGCATGACAATTCATTCTTTAAAAAACACAAAGAATGTGCTTCCTGTCGTACAAGCGGAATAAACTGCTTCTTGACATGCTGATGTAGAAAATTATGACGTGATTATTTTCCCATAACCGCACACCTCAGAATGATTCGTTCCTCAAACGGTGTAATAAAGTAAATTACCAAGTTTCCCTGTTCTTCTCCTTGGCTTCCCTCTCGTATTTCTCCAGAGTTCTCTTCTCCACCATGCCTGTTAAATACCTGTAAGGTAGAAAGAAAAACACAAACACACACTTAGAAATTCCACAAGACTCGCTTAACCTCCACCTGAAATTCATACATTGGTTTACTAACAGCGCCATCTATTGACCACTAAATTATTATTATTATTTTTTTAAATCAGCCTTTCGACCTTTTCAGGAACCAAATAATATCTTATAGTAGTTCTTGCTTTCAGTGCTTTTTTTTAATGCTTTTTTCCCCCCCTCTAATCTTATTCTTTACATTAGGGGTGGTGCTGTATGAGCAGTGTGAGGGCAGGCCCGCTTGTGGCCCAGAAAAACTAAAGTGAGAAATGCTTTCAATTCCTTCTACTTTTATTTGTTAACAGGTATAAAGCCACATCCACACACGAGCTAAAAAAGGCACTACATAAACAAAAGCAGTATTTATTAAAAAAAAAAAAAATTTATTTTTTAAACATAACTGGTAAAACCTGAGACGCTGGTTTGGCATTCCTGGAAGGAAGGAGTCTACATTGTCAGCACTTTCTAACACTCAGAGGTACAGCCAAAAAAAGTCTATGACTTTATAATTCAATAAGTACAAAAAACATTAAGCTTTTCAGACATCAGTATTCCACCACACGCACACACAAAAAAAAAATGTTACGCAATTACTTGTTCGCCAGAAAAGGAGCAGCTACTCACATGATCTGTCCGCCGATGGTCGATTTTCCGGCGTCTAGAAACAAAGGAGTTGAAAAATGCAGTGAGAAATCTGAACAGACGTGTAATACCTTCATGAGAGACTCAATGACAACCCTGTTGTGTGTTCAAATCACACACACACACCAGGGTTTACCAGGATCAACATTACTGTTTCTCTTTATTTAGGAAGTCAGTATCCCAACAGTATGTGTGTGTGTGTGTGTGTACACATGATGATATGGCCCACATGAGCAGCGTGTACACACAGTCCGTAACGTCTGCATGTCACCTGAGGGTATCGGACAAATCCATTATTATGGCTGAACTCACAACTCACATTGGGCCGGAGCTGCCTCAATGACACAAGAGGAAACGAAAACCTAGGCATTTATCAACATCTTATGGCTGTACTGTATAACCAACTTATTTTTCATTCTAATCTTCACTGCTTGCTACATTTTTTCATCCCAGCATTCGTCTTCGTCACCTGTCCATCTCCCTTTACGTCCTTCTTTTTGTTTCCCTCTCTCTCCAATTTTGTCATTTCCATTCACCTACTGTACTTCATACATCCATCTCCGGCTAATTTTGTTAAATATTTCCATTACACAACCGAAAAAAAAAGTCTCAACTCTTTGCATAACCTTCACTCCTTCCAACAAAAAGAGACTTCTTTTTGTCCTCATCATCACCACCACCACATTCTCACTTCTCAGCAAACAAACCTCTCAAAAAAACAAACTACTAATCGGAGCGCCTTTCCTGATGTATCGGGTGATAACACAGGTCGAGCGCGACCTCCAAATATCACGAAGAGGACATGTAAACCGAGCTGAGGCCTATAAAAAAAATAAAAAAACAAAGCTTAACAAGTGTGTGTGTAAACTGGCATTTTCTCATGAACCTGGCACAACTGGTATTCATTTAGCGCTGACGTCTCTCGCGCTCTTATCGCCATCCAAGGCCTTATTTTATTTTATTTTCTCTCCGAGTCTCACACGAAGCGTTACACTCCCATCAGAGTATTTTAACAAGTCCAACATCCTATAAATATATATATATATTTTTTTTTTTAGATTTTCATATAGGTAAAAAAAAATGTTTTTACTTAAAAAGGTTTTTTCTTTCTTTATAAAATCAATAAATAAAAATTTAAAAAAAGCTTGGAGGGAAATAAATTCCCTCTAAAAATTTATAGACATGAAACAGACACGATGATTTATTTAATAACGCCAAATCAAATCAATGCTGATTTTTCAATAAATCACCACGCGAGGAAAAACAGATTGGAATTTACATTTCGTTCCCTCGACTGTCACGTGCGTTTCACAACTACACCATTAATAATAACAATAAATTGAGCCTTAAATAACCAAATAACACATTTGCCTTCCTGACATCCATCTGAATCGCAAAAGCGCGTCGCGTTCACCCGTTTATCTCCACCGATCAGGAAATCAATCGATTAAATTTTGCATATAACATTTAATTTCCTCATCCCGTTCAAAACTCAATCCTGGTCACGCCTCACTTAACACACCTTTTTCCCCTCCTTTTTTTTTGGTTCCTTCCAAACATGTCTGCATCTTACATCAAAGTGCAGCACAAGACCAAAATATATATAATTATAAATAATAATATTAATAAATGAATAAATAAACCGGCCTCGTTTCTACGAATTCATCACAACTAGACAAAACACACAACTCCAAGTACTCGTCTCATCTTTTGCGCGCACACACACACACACACACGTCTCTCTTTTTTTAAAAAAGGGACAGAACATGAAAACCGTTCTAAAAGTATCACACACAATCCATTCTCCTGCATTTTTTTTACTAGCTTGTTTAAAAATAAACAAATTAATAATTTTTTCCCGATGCGATGATACAAGATTGACATTGCAATAAATTATTTTTACGACTCAGCATGTACCATGATGATTTTTTCTTCTTCTTAATAATCTTTATGATTATCTTTCTTTAGCAGTATTGCGTTCTTGATTGTTTTTTCTCTCTTCTTTTTTTTAAAGACTTTTTCCTCCGAGACGCGACCGTACTCACCCACGTGTCCGATGAACACCACGTTGACGTGTTCCTTCTTGGGCGCGTTGGGCTGCGTGGGGGTCACTTTCGGCGTGGGCGCTTCCTCGTCCTCCTCCATCACCTCCTCCTGGAGAGAGTCCTCCTCTCCGCCCTTCCGCTCCCAGCTCTCGTCCGCCGTCTCTCCGTCTCCGGAGCCGTTCTCTACAGGCGGAGGAGGTGCTGTCACAACAAACACGCGACACACGCGTCAGTGATACATATACACACACGCGCTTCACACGTTTTGGTGTTTACACGCTCAACAGGTCAGACACCGGTCGTTCTTGTTACATCGGTTGAAAGTGTAACGATTTAGAGTGCAGTGATGAAGCAGAGATAAATAGATACAGTGTGAATGTCATGAAAGGTGAGGAACAGGTCATGTCGTACTGCTTGGAAACTTTATAGGTCAAAAAAAATAAATAAATAAATAAAAGATAGCATAAATTGATAAAAGGATTGTACCAGGTTTCCTTTAGCGGGAAAATAAAAAAAAATTAAAAAATAAAAAAAAAAACAGGAAATGAACTAATTATTTTTTTAAGTCACTCACCGGCTGTTTCTGAGACCTCGATACATCCATCATTCTCCACCACTGTGAGGAGAAAAAAGAAAAACTTAAGTTTATCATTTACGCACAAAGGCAAAACGGCCTGCGCAAACCTCAAAGTGCATAAAGCTTCTACGCTGCGTTCCATTCCCAAGTGTACTTCACAGGGTGCTCCCTACTCCCTGCGCAGGGAATGTCGTTTAAGAGAACTTCCCTCAACAAAATTCCACCATTCCGAACACCCTGCGAAGTCACCAGCGCAGACATCACTTCCTCTGTGCGTTACCATGGTAATGTGAGCAATTGGGGGACCTGTGGGTGCCAATGTGGAAATTCCACACTACGGACATTAAATATTTAATGAAACAAAAAAAACTAATACAGTTATAAAGTATTTGCTATTGAAACGTGTCTAGCCTGTAAATAAATTTTATTAATTTACAATATGCACTGAGAAAGATAAGTTTTTATTTTATTTTATATATAATACCAAGGATTTTTTTTTATTAAATTTTAAATAATTCTGTCCCATTTACATGATGTCGTCCTTGATAATAATGACAAGTAAATACATAAAGCTTTTTTTTTTTTTTACACTCCAGCGAGACGCACTGGCATAGGAAAATTTTTCACTCCTTTTCTCCAGTAAAGACCCCTCTATTCACTTTGATCTGAACAATTTAGCTCCCTGAGGTTTGCAACCAAACAAGTATACTTCGCAGGGTACTTCAGAATGCACCGCTAGTCATCTGATACGAGTGCTCCAGTCCTGAAGGTGGCGCCATCAATATTTCATAGATTCAAAAAAAAAAGCCTCAAACTAATCCCCTTTGGAATGAACAGACTTATGATCAGATAAAGAGGCATGGTTAAAAGGTTCAACTGCATTTTGTAGTTTACTTCATGTGGAAAATTACCACACATTAATTACCGAGTTTTCCCCTCGCTGAATCAGATTTTTTTTTTTTCCATGCCTCTCTGTCTGATCATAAATAATAAATTATTTATAACAAAATGGGTGCATTTGAGGATTTATTTTTCTATGAAGATTTGACAGCACCACCTTCAGGACTGGAGGGCACGTAACTATTAGTTAGTTCTCTCAAATCCCTCTTTCTTCCCTGTTTACGGAGCGATGCCAAATGAACACACTGTAGAGAGAGTGAAGTACCTTTTTCCGCATGTAAATAAGTTTATAGCAATGTTGCGCTTTGGACCGGTTAATATACAGACACAGTGCATCGGTTAAAGCTTTAAGGTTAAAGACTAATCACGGTTTTGAGAAGGTAAATGATTTATATAACAAGCGTGACAAAAGCAAAAGGCAGCTTTTTATAAGCTTTTTTAAAAAATCTCTTCTAAGGAGACGCCCACGCCCGTGTCCCTCCCACACCCAACACCCCTCGCATGTTAAACGTCACTAGCTGAGATCGGCATTAAAATTTACCCCTACAGAAATCACAACAAAACAGCATGAGTGTGTGAAAAGTGTACTCCAGAGACAGGCCCCGGATCTGAATCCAGAGCAAACTTGACCAGGACAAAGCGCACATTGAGACAACACTTCCCCCTTTTCCCAATCCACTCCATAAACCTGTACGCAAAATGTCAGAAATGTACAGCATTTTTCCCCCCACCAACATTCAATTCGAAATTAGTTAATGATCTTATATTTGGTTTGTCGTGAACTAATAAAAAAAAAAAATAGATCTACTGTACTTTGCTTAGAGTTTCAGTAAGATTTGACTGGAAATAAGCTGACTACTCCTATATTTGGTTTGTTGTAATCTCACTTAAAGAAATAGCAAATAGATTTAACTATATTCAAGATACAATTTAAGTATTTTTTTCTTACTTTTTTTTCCCTTAGCCTGTGATAGTGCGACTTACGTCTCGATCAAACAGAAACAAGACATCTTAGCATGTAAATTATTCTTGAATATAGCCAAGTGTATCTATAATTTCTTAAAATAAGACTACAACAAACCAAATAAGATTATTAAGCTTATTTCTTACCAAATGTTAAAGTGAAAAACGTCTCGTTTCGAGAAATAAATTCCTAAAAACTAGCAACATGATCGGGCAATAAATCAAGACATTTTTCACTTGCAATTTTAGTAACATGACTAGAAATAAGCATAATAATCTTATATTTTCTATGTCAACTACAGGATCAAGTCTTCTGTGTACATCAGTGCCCCGTCCTAGATTTGTAAACTTCCTGAATTGTAAAATTGGGGGGGGAAAAAATAAAATGCCTTAAACACGTACAACTGTACAGTCTTGGTCTGAAAGATAAAAAGCTCATCTACACTCGCTACCTGAGATTGTCTTCCAATAAGGAGAAAGAAAATAAGATCTCGCATCACTTTACACTCGCAGATGCATACAATATTGTTGAAGTTGTATTTTTCTACATATATAAAAAGACACTCTGTAGCACCGTCAGGTCCATAACAAAACACAAACATTTCAGGTTTGTAAAAAAAAAAGAAAAAGAAAACACTGGAAAAACTTGTTTGCATGATAGGGTTTGTGTCTCTGAGGAGACATGCAAGAAGTTTTGTTTTTCCCTTTTTAAACAGAAATTTTACTGATAAACTGATCTGGTCCAAACAGGACTGACGTCATTAAATTAAGGGGCGGAGCTTGAACATTTTTAATATGCTTTTAGTTTTTTTTTCTTCCCCCACAGTACAGGAGCGAGCTTGTAGATTTAGTCCTGAACTAAAACACACAAAGTGCCTTTGTATATCCTTAAAACCTTTCTTAAGCTACATGGAGGAGAAAAACAACATGTTGCCAACACAGCAGTGACTCAACACACACACACACACAGAACACCTTTTCTTTCCAATTGCTTTCCTGTAACCTGCAGCATTTAATATCCCACCAGGCTTAGAAAAATCCGTCATTATTTATTAATTAATCCGGATTTAAAACCCAGTACATAGCGAGAAGCAAATGTAATGGCACCCACTCTCACTCTCTGTAGCACCTTTTCACCTATGATTTATTTTTTTGAAAATATAATAAAAAAATTGGTAACTTAGTCAAACACAACCACTAACTAACTGCCCCCCCCCACACACACAGTGCACATTCTCACCAGGCTTACAAAAAAAAAGGAAAAAAAAAAAATCACGTGATCAGATTTATTTATTAATTAATCCGGGTTTAAAACCCAGTACATAGCCGAAGCCAAAAGTAATGGCACCCACACTCACACACTTTATAGTGCTTTTTCTAAGGTATTAACCTAAAAATTTTCTTTAAAAAAAAGAAAGAAAAAAAAGGGTAATTAACTCACACCACAACCACAAACAACCCAGGTGTGGCAGAGGTGGTGTGTGTTCTAAACAAACATCGCAATCTCCTGTAGATTTTTTTTAAATATATTTTTGTATATTTCATTTTTGTTATTAAAGTCTCGGTATTTAAAGCACTGTTAGCTAGCTAGCCGACTTTAACACGTGTGGTGATTTGTGGTTAGAGATTTTAAAACTAAATAATAGCAATAAAGCCTAGTGTTTAAAGTGGTGTTCAACCGAATAAAGTGAGTATTTGTGATAAGAATGTGTACTTTAGCTGAGCTTCTGGTAATGTGAGCGAACTTTAAACTGTTACGCATCTCCTTCCTCTTACCACAAGTTAGCCTAGCCTAGCCTAGCTTAGCACAGCATAGCGCAGTGTAGTAGCAGAGTTAGCACAGAGGGCTAACAGGCGGGACAAAAAAAAATGTACAGCTAGCTTAGCCGAGCTAATCGTGACCGCTAGAGGAGTTTACCGGCTGCAGGGGCGATGGGTTCCGTCTGCGGTTTCTGTAGATATCCGGGGACAAACTCAGCCGCGTTGACGTTCGGAATGAAAGGCTTGGCCTTGACGTTGAGGCCGCTGAAGGCGTCGCTGAGGCCGGGCGGAGCGATGAGCGGGGCCTCGCTGCCCTCATCCTCCTGCTCCCACGAATCCGGGGCAGCGTCTCGCGCTGGCTCCATTAGCGCGCGCGCGGGGCTCGAACTGCTCTATCTTCCAGGCAAATAAATGTATTTATTGATATAGATTTATGTTAATTCAAATACATACAGGCTGTAGAATTCGTAAATAAACTTACCCCCTGTTAAAACTTCTTATTAAACAGCCCCCCCACTGTTTATCCACAACTGAAACAGCCGGTCTCGCTTCACGCGCGAGCGGAAAGAAAAAAGGGAGACTCGACTCAACGAACGGAATCCTCGTGTGTACGTACGTCTGTGATGACGACATTCGTAATCGACGTGCAAGAGCATTCTGGGAAATCGAGTCGCCTGTTCGCAAACCGTTCCTCACTTTTCTAGGTCTGAATATGAACAAATCACTACATCTCCCGCTTTTAAAGGAACACAGGACTTGTTTTATTGTTGTGACGTTGCGATTTCTGTGACGTTTTCTTAAAGGCGTATTGAATACATCTTTAAGTATAAACGATTGTGCAGTATTCGGGTTATTTATATACAGGTGCATCTCAATAAATTAAAATATCATCGAAAAGTTGATTTATTTCAGTAATTAATACAAAAAGTGAAACATATATATTATATATATTCATTACACACTTTTTAATAATCTGAGTTACTGATTTTTTAGTTTTCATTAGATTTAAGCCATAATCAACATTAAAAGTAATAAACACTTATTAAATATATCAACCTGTGTGAATCTATACGAGTTTAACTTTTTGAATTGAATTACTGAAATAAATAAACATTTCAGTGATATTCTAATTGCACCTGTATTTGTTAGCTCAAAGACTTAACATAATAATAATTTTAATATTTTTATAAAAAATTATGATTAATTAATATATAATTTTTTTTTGAAAACATAACAAATCCTAACAAAATCAATGAACAAAAACATACATCATGTTTCCAAAAGGTGTAATTAGTCACAGGACTAGGGGATCATTTATAATATTTGAGGGGGAAAAACATGACTGATACAGAGTTAAAAAGAAATAGATGGAAGCAAAAAAGTGAAAGTATCTGGGAAAAAAGACGATAAAGTTGCATAGGACAACAGTCACGTGATTTTTCTGCACTTTGCATACATTTCTATACATTAATCTTTACAAAAATGTAAACTTTCTAATCAAAAGGAACAATGCTGAAGGCAATATATCTTTTCATTATTTTTTTCACAAATATTTTCAATGTACAGACATTGCAGACTTTACAGTTTCATTGTCTTCTATACATATAATAAAAACTCTGCGTGTCAGTACATTGGAGATATTTGCGCAAATATAATTTGGGGGGACGTGAGATGAGTAATAGAACACATCAAGATGGTTTGTAGAATTGTTGTCTGTTTCTTTGTATGTTTGTGCATGGATCACGTAAAAAAAAGGACTGAACGAATTGTAATGGGTTTTTCACAGGTGTATTTGGCCGAGCTTGACGTAACCTGTAGGCTTTGTTTCAACGCAATCGGCCTATGGAAAGATGGCCGTATATCATAAAATTCAACCTTAAAAAAAACTTTTCATTTGAAATTTAACTGACGGCGCTGTACATTTACTAATACGTGCTTTTGAGCGTGCAATTAATAATAATAATAATAATAATAATTAAATAATTAATAAACGTGTAATAAAAGTAAAAATTTTTGTTAATTCCAAAATTCAACAGCACTGTACAAGTTTTAAAATGTGCTTATGAGTGTCCGATTAAATTCCACACAAACACAGTCGCAATAAATATAGGCTACAGTATATATGTGACCGCGACTGTTTTTAACCTATATAAATTAGAAAAGCCACAAATGTTAATGTTTTTAAAGGAAGTTACAAAATGTATGAATTTGGTGGTGTATAAAGTTGGTTGTAAGAGCAGCATTGCTAAGCAACTGGGAAACACCAACGCCAGAAACAAGCTAGCTAACGCCAGAGGCTAACAATTTAGGTAGATATTAATGCTTTTATAAAGGAAATGTAAAGAACAACCAATTTACACATAAGACAGACATGTCAAGAATGCTAACATTTTCTTAATTTAACTAAAATTAATGCTATTTACCAAACTTAGCATTGTGTTACACTAAGCATTGAATGCTGGGAAAACACACACACCAGAAACAAGCTAGCTAACACATGAGGCTAACAATTTAGGTAGATATTAATACTTTTATAAATGGATTTTTCTTTTTCTTTTTGAAAAGACAGAAAGTAATGAATTCCCAAGTTTTGCTTAGCATCATAATCTTTATTATAATTCACAGACTTGCTTTTTGAAAAAGCTTATATGATTATAAAAACTAATATGCTCGTAGCACTAAATCTTTTCTGCCACAATAAAGAAAGATAGAAAGAAAGAGGGGGAAAAAACAACAACTACCAGTATATTTATTGCACCAAATTAAGACAGTGTAGCTGCATTGAAAAATCATCCGGTCCTAATTGACATTAACCATCAAGAAATCACATTTACATTAGTTGTCAACAAATAAACGCGTGAACATGTTTTATGTGGAAAAACCTGACAGGTGTGTTCATCATCACGAGATGATCGTTTACTATTGGGTGAAAGGAGACTCACGTGTTCATACTTCATATGATATTCAGATGCTCTTATTAGTGAGCGTGAAAAGGGAGGAGTTCATGTAATGAGCCGACAAAAAGGAAGAACTTCATCAGTGGCTTTGTGGTGATGGACGGCACGCAAAAAATAAATCGACAGTGTACTTTTAAGTTTTTTGTTCGTTTGTTTTTTAGTTACAGTAAATGCAAAGGGTGTTTGCAGGTCCTACAATCGGATGCTAAGGATTCTGAATTGGATGTTTTTTATAAGTCTTATCAGATTTTGATCAGTAGAATAAAGATTATTCTGATTAAATTATAACAATCTATACAAAAAGTGCAATACGGCTATAATTTGATTATTAATAGCATTATATTCGACTTCATTTGTAGTAATCGTGAGACGAATAAAACGCAAAAAAAAAAAAAAAATCCCAACACCCCCCCCCGCCCCCCCCACCCCTTTTTTTTGGCAAAGAAACACCAAATAATCCATTCAAGCAGCAGTTCATTGAGAATTTTAAAGTACAAAATGTCCTTAAGACCCTGAATCTAGTCAAAAGTGTTTTATTCTTTCCACATCAATCTAAATGTAATAATAATTTGATAATATTGAAATTCACTTCCGTTCGCACTTACAGTTATAGCAGTTCTAAACCTTATAAGTCCTTCTTAAACGTAGCTGAGTATTAATAAACCACAAAAACTGTAAAACTGTAACCTCCTCCACCTTAAAGACTTGCCCGCTGTGGAAAAACTATTAACCGTTATAAAGGGCTGACGCTGGAGACTCCTTCCATTAAATGTTTTCTTATAGAGGGCTTTACAATATCTATAATTAATACCAACATTTTAGGCTAGGGTTACAAGAGACATTTAAGTAGAACTGCTTCTTTAGTTTAAAAAAAATAGTGTAACTATATAGAAAATCAACCCACCATCTACAGTGAACAAAACATAAAATATATATATATATATATATATATATATATATATAATGTAAACGATGTAATCTCGAACAAATACAGAAGAAATGATGCTGCGTGGCAGTGCGCATACTGACAGGGTGTCACGAAACCCAGAAAGGTGAACGTTCACTAAATCACAGAAACAGAGTGTTATTAGCAAAACAGAAAGATAAAGTAAAAAGTGCATGATGTGATGTGCACTGATGAAATTTTCCAGTTGTTCCATTGGCTACTCTTCTACAACAACCCTTCACTTCCTGTCCTGCGTTCCAATATTGATGTAACACAGACTCATCGACTTCAATGTCGAACACATGTGCACAAAGTGAGGAGTGCGGATTTCTTCGGATGAAACAACTGCAGTTAATGGATTTATTGCTCCTGTTTACGCTGAAAGAAAACGGAAGTCGATGCTTTTTTTTTTTTTTTTGTAACTAGATGCGCTCCTTGACGTCAATCCTGACGCCATTCCGAATAATAAAAAAGGGACAGAACGACTAAAGGTAAGCGGATGAGCGAGTGTTAGTAAAAGTATTGGAACGCAGCCCTAGTCTGACTTGGTCAAGGCATCGAGGTTGCGCACTTCACAGTGTACAGCCGCTTTGGCATCGCTGATGGATTCGATGGTTCTATCTGATCGAGTCGGACTCCTCCTGGCCCTCGGGAACGCGCTGATCTGTCGCCTCTACTTCCGGCGTGAGCGTCACAGGTGGTGCGTCTGTCTGGCCGGAGAGAGGCTGAGGAACTTCCGCCTCCTTTAGAGACTCGTCGAGGTGGCAGACAGAGCTGGTCTCGCTGCACGACTCGGAACCGATGGTGGAGCGCCGGAACAGCCTTTGTCCTGTCGGTGAAACAGTTCAGGGATTATAAATTAACCCGGTCTTATTCTTGTGTAAAACAAACACTTAAAAGGCTATTGCGGGGGAAATAAACCTGTAAGCCGTTTGGCTGTAGATGTAGGCGTTTCAGGTGAGGCCTCTTTATTTGTCTGAGCCTTCACGGAGTAAAGAGGCTCAGTGCTGTCCAAAGAACCTGCAAAAAAAACAAACAAAACAAAAACAAGGAAAGACATCACACAGGTTTCGCTACACTGGATAGATGAACGGATTATCAGGTTTAAATATTACTGATAAATCCAATAAATAAAATCTGTAAATGCTCTATATAAAACAATAACAGTATTTTCAAAATACATTTTTTGAGTGGTGACAAACTGATGAAAGACCGATGAGCTTCTTTTGGTTATCAGTTCATAAACCTTTGCAGCACCTCTTTATGAAAAGTTCATGACCAGCTCAGTAGCTGCTTCTAGTGACCACCTTCTTTTTGTAAACTGTTCATAAAGGGTACAGCGCCACCTGTGGGTGAACTGTTCATTTAAACTGAAGCGCCTGTTTATAAAAAAGAAGTTCATGACTCCAAACAGGTCTGAAGCAGTTCACTACCTTCTTTTTCTGAACAGTTCAGGTTTATAGACGTTTTTGTAGTGTGTGGGAGTGTCAAAGCAGTTTGTCTATGAAAAGTTAATGAACAGCCCAGCAGCTCCTGCATGTGAACAGGGCACCTTCTTTAGGCGAACAGTTCATCAACAGCACATTGGCTTGTTAGCGAACAGTTCATGCGGTACTGTACCGAGGCCGCTTCTGTTTGTCAACATTTCGCGAACAGCACAGTAGCTTGCTTGTGAACTGTTCGCAAAGAGTGCAGCACGTCAGGAAACAGTGCAAACACTTGTTGGTGAACAGTTACAGTAAGTGCCAACACAGCACCTTGTTTTCGTGGACAGGTCATAAAAATTTCTCGAACAGGCGAGGCAAATTCATGAACAGCAGAGCAGCTATATGAACTATAATGTAGTACGTTGTTTATGAAAATTTCACAAACAACACTTCAGTTTTTGCTTCCCTGAGAAGCATTCGGGAGCAACGCAGCAGACTGTGCACAATAAGTGAAGAACAGTTCATAAACAGGGCAGTACTTTTTCTTTTGGTGAAGAGTTCACAGACAGCACTGTAGTTTGTTCATGAACAGTTCATAAACAGGGCAGAACTTTTTCTTTTGGTGAAGAGTTCACAGACAGCACAGTAGTTTGTTCATGAACAGTTCATACACAGGGCAGGACCTTTTCTTTTGGTGAAGAGTCCACAGACAGCACAGTAGTTTGTTCATGAACAGTTCATAAACAGGGCAGGACTTTTTCTTTTGGTGAAGAGTCCACAGACAGCACAGTAGTTTGTTCATGAACAGTTCATAAACAGGGCAGGACTTTTTCTTTTGGTGAAGAGTCCACAG
>JAQMYJ010000008.1:3059920-3080611 GCA_030014305.1 Clarias laeviceps
CCATCTCACGGGAGCAGGTTAACTAGCCGATGTTCGTTTATTTATACTCATTTAAAAAAATGAATCTTCCTGCACAGAAAGAAGGATTAAAAGACGTACATCTGGCCACCCTCCAGTATCTTCATGGCGTCCGAGAGGTGATTCCCCAATTCAGTAAGCGTCGGGTCCATCTGAAATCACACGGGTCGCTTTCGTTAATCCAGTTCCAAGCATACAATTAGGACGAGACGTGTACATGTACAGTAGAACGTCAAATTTCTGCACAAACTGCACAAAAACAAAAGTTATAAGAGTGTATTTATATTATGTATATTTATGTATTCAAAAAGATGCACATGTATAATGTTTCACAGTTATACTAGACATCACGACGTATATTATTCAACGTATATTTGCAGGAAAGTAGAGCAACTTGAGAGTAAACGGCAGAGTCTGGAACGGAAACATCCTCCATCACCGACCGAGAAAAAGTTCAAAACTCGACCGTCAGCTGGAAAATGCATCAACGCTCGCAGTGTTCTGGGATTCCCATCGCAGGGGCCAAAAGTATTGGAACGGCATCAGGAAAAAGGGTTGTGCTCGTTCCACAGTGAGACGCTGATCGGAAAAAGACTAAACGCGGAGGACAGATATCCGAGGGCGTGGTGACGATGCACGTCCACGCACTTCTGCACGCACCGTCACTGACACTCTGAGGTGTTAAAAGCGTCCTGACTATAGTGCTGATCAGACTTTCATCCCTTGTGCTTGGTCCCCAGAAAGCAGCCCCACTAGGACGAAGAGTGGCTTCTGATGAAGCTTCTGGCTCGCAGCTCCGCCGTACACGTTTTCGAATGAGGGGATACAGACGTTTGCGACAGATGCACAAAGTGTCTAGAAAAGCGAAGAGACAAATGTCGAAAAGTGATGCATTTGTCTATTTAAATAGTTTCTACAGACAGAGTGCGGATCATTTTTGACTATATAATGGTAACATAGTGTTAGTGGGATTATCATACTGTAGCTACTGTAGTTATGTAAATGTAAAAAAAAAAAAAACACACATGTACATGAGCATGAAGTTTAGTTTGAGCGGCAAGAAGGACCGGTTCAATGACATTATTGAAAAATGATCAGTGACAGTGAGGTAAGTGTGTGTGTGTGTGTGAGACAGGGGGTTACTGTTACCGTCCTGAAGCTGATGATTATTGTGATATTTATGATGTGGAACGTCCACAAAACATGTGTTCTTTTATTAATAAGGCAAAAAACTCGCTCGTCATGAAAGACCTTTTCTTTAAAGTGTTTTTTTTTTTTTTTTTTACACTTTAAGCCGAGGACGCCTTCCTTAAATGTGAAATAACCACCACAGCTCCTCAAAGCAAACTTTCCAAAATAAATATAATATATAACTTATCAGCTCATACAATCTACACTACAGTGTTAAAGCTGGCGAGTCTGGCCTACGGGACACAAAACAAAAAAGTGGTTCCACCAGAAAGCAAACTCTAACTGGAGTAGAGTGGAGTGTACAGGAGGAGCGGCTGTGTAAAGGGCATTAAACAAACACCGTCAACACGGATCTTCTTCGCAAACGTTTGGCAGAGTTTAAAGAAACATCAGTGACAGTAAAGGAGATACAAGAGTAACAGGTTCTCTGATTTTTAAAAAAAATCATTCTAACGTTTAATAGCACCAACTACAACAGGACGTACAGTATAATCTAAAACATAAAGGGTCCAAGCACCAAAGCGCAAAAGTATTCTGGGCCTCAGTAACCATTAGGGATGAGACAATCATAAGAGATCAACTGATGTGATATTCTCACGGTACCCAGGTGGTAGAAGATTGTACAGTAAATATCTCTGTAGGTATGCGATGAATTTTTATTTTGTTATTTTAAATGAATACTAGAGAAAAATCGATTCAGTTAAGTATCGTGATTTGTTTGTGCAGCAATTCACTGACTTCAAAAAAAGTTTTTTAAAATTGGATGTGGTAATATCAAACCAGGAGGTTCCTCTATCATCCTGCAGGTGGCGCTAGACTACTCTAAACTATTTACACTTAGGCAGGCAGCACAGCACACAGCTGTGTGGTAGAAGTGAATTATTAGCTAAGTTTGAAACAAATGAAATCGAACGGAGATATTTATAAAATCGTTAAAATTGACAGAATCGGGATAAAATCGAATCGGGATAAAATCGTATCGGCTGGTCCGTGGTGATTCCCCCTGTCTGAATACTTAGGCATCTGCTTTTAACGGTTTCTATTTATTTCATCACACAAAGTTTAGAAATCATTTATTTATAAATTCAAATATGAAACAAGAACGATGCAGAAATTGTAACAAATGCTCTTGTTACGGTGTGTGTACTCCGGAGCTTTATTCTATCGTCGCAAAAATACATCATACAAAAAAAATGAGCTTTATGTTAAAAACAAAAATACGCCTCCGAGTGGCGCAGTGGTAAAGTTCTCGCCCTACATCGATTCCCGGGTGATGCTGTAACCTCTCGCAGCCGGAGGTCTAGAGAGAGCTAATACTTAGAGCTCCCACATTAATCACGGCTCTATAGCCAATCAGGGCGTCTGTGAGCTCACGCACACGAAAGGAGCGGATAGCGCTGTCCTCCTAGTGTGTGACTCCGCCCACAACGGTGCGTGAACGAGCAGTTCGAAAAGATGGAGTCGGCTGGCGTCACGTCGATCTCTTACAGAACATCACACAACACCTTCTTCTCCTGTCCGCTTCTCGGGATATCCTGGCACACTTCTGGAAGGAAACCGGAGAACCCTGAGGAACCCGCATGGACAACATGGAGATCATGATTTCAAAAAGGGGGCAAAGATTGGACTACTAATCGGAGGGTCCCAGGTTTAAATCCCAGCACCACCAAGTTGCCACGAGTGTTGGACCCTTGAGCGAGGGCTTAACCCTCAATCCTCAACTGCTCAGATGTGCAATGAGATCAAAAGCGAAGTCACTGTGGATAAGGGCGTCTGCCAAATGTCATAAATCTAAATGTAAACAAGCATAAAAACTAAGGACCAGACTAAACAAACCGAGAACACTTCTAGAAACTTGCACCAACTTGGGACACTTCCGAGTCCACTGAGTGTGCCATTACACGTTGGTCTTCCAGTCTAATCAGTTCAGGCCACCAGCTTGGCCTGTGTTTTTTTTTAGGAACAATCAGATTTTCCAACAGGATGTAACGATACAAGAGATCATTCATTCTCTTAACATCCTAGATACTGCATCATCATTTTCTATACAAACACAGACAGTGCTCAGATGTGCAATGAGATAAACTGTAAGCTGCTCTGGATAAGGGCTGTATATGTAAATGTAAACCATGCATAAAAACATAGGGACACAGACTAGACAAACCGGAGACACTTCTAGAAACTCGTAGCACGTGCATTAACCTGGGACACTTTTGAGTCCACCCAGTGTGACATTACATTTCAGTAAAGACGGTCCTCCAGTTCGACCGACTCAGGCCAAAAATGTGACCAGCTTGGCCGGTTTTTTTTTTTTTTTTTTTTTTGGACCAAGCTGATTTTTTTAGCAGGGTGTAATGATATCTCAGATCGTTATCTTCACATCGCAGGTCATACTGCCAAATGCCATAAATGTAAATATAAACCATGCATGATAAATAAATAAATAATAATAAATAAAAAAAACACGGGGCCCAGACTAGACAAACTGATAAGGGAAACTTGTAGCATATGCATGCACTATCTCAGGACACCCAGGGTATTTTACCATTACATGTTAGTAAAGACAGGCTTCCAGTCTGACCAGATCAGGCCACCAGTTTGACCAGCTTGACCTGTGCGTCTGTGTGTGTTTTTTTTTTGTTTTTTTTGGACCATTCTGAATGGTTCAGCAGGGTGTAATGAAAACTCAGATCATTATCTTCACATCCTAGATCATAATGCATCATCATTTTCTATGCAAACTGCCACAATAACCTTGATGTTGTCAGAAAGCCCTAATGTGACGTCACACATCACGACACCTGCATCACGTGATTATGTGGTCACCCCCCAACATCATGATCCTCCACTTGCCTACAGTTGAGACTGATATATCACAGTACACAATTCCAGCACACACACACACTGCTTGTCTCTCTCTCTCTTAGCCACCTGCATGCTAGTCTGATCTAACCTCATGAACATGGACCTTGTAAGTGAATGTCAAAAGCTCTTCTGCATTCATTCCATACCTTTCAGGGTTGATCAGACCTCGGAACCGTGGAGAATGATAAAGTAAATAAATGTCCGTTGAAGAATAATGTAGAATAATAATAATGTAAAATATATAACTTATATATATATATAAAATAAATCCAAACTATACGGCGCTGTCTCCTCTCTCTCTCTCTCTGCTAATTTGTGTAGAGAAATTTCTACCCTACTTCCTGGTGTGCTGGCAGCGGTGACGTCATCGCGTAAAGGACACGCCCCCCGGAGGAGCGCGCGCCCATCACAAACGTACAGCTTTTTTTTCCTTTTCTTTTTTTTTTTTGTTTTTAAACATGCTCGGATTTTTCTAATCGCTAAAAGTTTATTTTATTCATATCAAAATAAATAATAATAATAATAATAATAATAATATAAATAAAAATACTTCAATATATGCAATTTTATTAATAGAATTTGTACGCTGTAATGTGCAACCGATTATCAAATACATTCTTTTTGATGTTTTATGATTTGTACAATTATTTATTCACCTTTTTCACACACATTAAAATCTGTTCAGTGTCATAAAATGATGCAAGTGCATTTTTTTTATTATAGTTTTATTAATTTAAATATTTTACAATATAAAACAATTTGGTTTAAATGTTTTTTTAAAGCAATTTGGTTTAAAAGATTAAATGTGCGCAGATTGGCGTATTTAGTTATAAATACACGCGTCATACACTAAGGTCACTAGTTTTTATCTTATTTAATTTGACTTGTGTGGTTAGCACTGTGGCCTTGCACCACCTCGGGGTCTGTGTCCATGTTCTCCCCTGTGCTTGGTGGGTTTCCTCCTGATACTCTGGTTTCCTCCTACAGTCCAAAAACATGCAGATTAGGCTAATTGACGTTCCCAAATTACCCGTAGTGTGTGAATGTTGACCGGAGGTACAACACATAGCGCTACCGGACGTAGAGTATTGTGGTGAACTGGTATGTTTAGATGATGTCTTCCCCACTCACATTGAACACTCAGGTTTGTTGACAGTCAAGTGATTGGTCGTTTTACATCCCAGTTCCCTCTTGTCTGTGTTTCCTTCTGGCTCTGCCTTTTAGTTATGCTGTCATAGTTAGTCCTGCCGGAGTCCCTGCTTGCACTCTGCACTAAATATACAGTACATTCACATTATACATTGTGTGACTGTGACCAGATCTCTCCCACTCTTCTGCTCTCTCATCTTCTCTCTCTTCCTCCAACATACATAAGCAGAAAAAATAAGCTGGCACAAAGTACAGACTGCGACCCCCAAAAGATCTTCTGCAGATTTATTAAATCAAGAATCGTAATTGATTTTAATTTCTACAAGAATATGAAGGACATAGTTATGTTTACAACAATATGGTGCTGTGAGAAAAGCCTGTGCTCTGTAGAAGAAGAAGATATCATCTTTGCACCAAACTTAAACTGAAAAAGCTAAAAAAAAACTATTTACGTATGTTTAAGAAAAAAATAACTATAATGTCTTAAAATATGTTTTATTTATTTATTTACTTATTTTTAATCAATTTGTTCATCATTTCAGTCTTATTCCATTTTTATATATAACAAAATTTGTAAAATAAAGGATTGTACAAATCAAAGTCCTCTCTCTCTTCAACATTTAGATTTTATCTATTATTTATTTGGTCCCTCCATGTGCCATCCGGCAAATATGTCACTCATATGGTCGGGTTGCCAGTTCGACACCCGATTGTCATTCACACACTACAGGCAATTTGGGAACGCCAATTAGCCTAATCTGCATGTCTTTGGACTGGAGGAAACCCACCAAGCACGGGGAGAACATGCAAACTCCATGCACACAGACCCGAACCTCAGAGTGACAGTGCCAACCATTACGCCACGTGCCACCTTTTTTATTCGGTTATAAATAGCATTTTAGGGCGTGACACCCAGCCTAAAGACATCACATCTAAAGACAAAAGAAAAAAAAAAAAACCTGCAGTCATTAACACAATAAAATCACAATGGAGGCTAAATGTTAGAATGAAGCATCACAGCCTGTACTGTAGGTTTGTGTCTAGTGTGTCAAATGAAAAAATATATATACAATATACATAATAATAATAATTTTAAAAAGTACATTAGGTCACCAGATGATTAAACATGCATTAATAAAGTTTTTTTTAATTAATTTGCACGTTGAAGCAATGCATTTTATTCAGAGCTAGTGGACAACACTTCCTACATTTCATGAGGAACGCCCGTGATGCCTGTGACGCGCCTGTGACAGAACGCCTGTGCAAACACCCCCGGCTGGTTTATATTTGTTTATATAGATGTTTTTCGTTTTTTGTACTTTTGTCCCGACTAGACAGATTTTTTTCAAGTGTGATTATTTCACAGATTTTTCTTAAGTACACACAGAGCAGTGTTTTATGGATATACATCAGTATTTTTTTTTAATGTTTATTAATTCATTAATTAATTAATTTATTTTATGTATGAAAATATTTACACCAATTTTTAATGAAAGATTGATAAACCAGACCCATTGAATCTAACAGTCAGGATTTGTTCATGTGAGAACTGAATAACTTTATAGAAAGAATGCATTCATGAACTCCTGATGACTGCAGATTTCCTGCTGAAAGAAGAAGTGCTGATGGCTGATCTGGAAGCTTTTAGTTTAATTGCTAATCATCTTGAGTTCTGGCTTCGCACAGAATTTCATTGCTTTTTAAAGCAGCATGATGTACTTACAGAATAATTTTCATAGCCTATAAAATACACTCAGCTGTGAATTAGTGCTTGAGACCTGGAACAAAACATGTCCAGCACTTACTATTGTGTTATTCTGTAAAATTTAAAAATGAATTAATATTTTCACTATGATCAATTTTATAAGCTAAATCAACTCAGTATAACAAAACAGTTTTTTCAATCCTATGTAAAATTATATATTTTTTTATTTAATAAAGTGTCCCCACTAAAAGATCTGATTAAAATATATGAAAAGTAAGTAATACTGCTGTGGTCAGAACTATGACATGTCACTATCGTTTGTCTTAAATTATATTAAGTTTGGGGTGATTTTTAGTAAAATTATTGAATTTCAAGCACGTTAAATAATCATCTAGCAAATTATGCAAAAACAAACTGGTTATCCAGCATAACATGGAAATTTGTCAACATCAACAGTCAGACATCAACACCGTCAGGAAATTCACCTTATTGTGTGAAAGTGTTGACAAATACATCCAAAGTAGGTTTTTATTTTACTACTTAAAATACTTTTTACATTTACTGTTAATTCCCTGTTTGAAATGAATTTATTGTTTTGTTTGAAGCATAATTCATTGCTTTAAAAGGGCACACACACACACACACACACACACACACACACACACTCATTCACACACTACAGGAATTTGGGAATTCTATTCAGCCTAATCTGCATGTGTTTCGACCACACGAGGAAACCCGAGTACCCTGAGGAAATCTGAATTCAGTGGTTTTAAAAATATGAAAGCTGAATTAAAAAAGAGTTTGATGTTCAAACTTGTTTACATTAAAAATGTTTGGAAGATGTGAAAAATTAAGTGTTAAACGCTGCAAAATTATTTACAATAAAGTGTAATAGTTTTGTCTCTGTAAAACCTTTGATATCTTTCAAAGATCTCTTCTCTTATAACTTAACAGAGGTTACCGCTTGTGTACATGAGTCCCCCCCCCCCCGGCATCGCCCGCATGCAGATCCTGATGCCTGTGTGCCACCGTTACCTGCGAATAGAGTGTGTGTGGTCAACTTGCTGCCACTCTTCACACTCCTCACTCTGTTTCAGCAGCCCTTACTGCTCTGCCTGTCATATGCGCCTGTCTCTGTAGACGCTCTGCGGTCTAATCCAGGGTTTCAGTGGCCCTAAGATCGGCCTGATGTACCTGTTTTCGTGGCAAATTACGCCGCCTACTTTTGCATTCAGTGAGGGAGGCCTGTGACACAAGCACAGTATGTTGTAAAAGTTGACGATGACGCTGCCTACCGTTAGAGTAATTGAGGTTACGCCTGTGATGCGCCTGGAGTATGATACAACAGCTGATCATTGCCTGTGACACGCCCACAGCATGACATAAAAGCTGATAATCGCATGTGACTACCTGTGCAAACCCCACCGCCCTCCAGCCATGCACCGCCCACTGCTTAAACAAACAGAATTTCTGTTATTCTGTTATATTATAATTGTCAACACTGTCAGATGTGTGTCAACACCGTCAGGTGGGAATTTTTAGTCTTTATGTATTTATTTTTGTAGTAAATTGTTCCCATAATAATGTATTGCTAATGAAATACAACATTTCTTAACATTAAGGAAGATTTTATTAAGATTTTAAGGGTTACTTTGCCATTTTTGGGTAAAAAGCAAGGCTGATTTTTTTTAATAATAAATAAAAGGAAGCCAGTTTTTATCCTAATTAATTGCTGTTAAAATGTGCTGTATTGCATTTTTTTTTATAATTTTATGTGAGTTACAAGAAAAAACACTTGATTATCAGACAAAACCTTTTCAAGAAAATGAATATAATTTAAATACCTCTTTTAATGTCTGACGGTGGTGACAAAAATCCTGTAATGCACTGAAAAGGTTGTTATTTGCACAAAAATGTTACAACTGGGAGGTTGTTCCAAGACAAGCCTTTGATCATCCAGACCTCACTGTTCAACATTATATTTAAAGTTTTTTAAAAGCTTTTTTTTTTTTTTAACTTTAAATGTTTTTCTAATTAAAAACGTTTTGTTTCTGTCCTCAAGAATGTCTGTAAGTGAAGCTGTGGCAGCATTACAGGCGTTAAGAGGGAAGTGTACAGTATACGGTTGTGTCTGTAATGAAAAACGAATGCCTACTCAGGCTTTTATTATAACCATGAAGATAATAACTCATGTCACAGTTTTGTGTTTACATAAGAAATGTCACAATGTCACTTGTCGGGTGCCTCCTGTACTCCACCTGGCTGAACTAGGCTGTGTCTGGTTAAACCTGACCAACAGGGCGTGACAATCGCTGGTAATATTTATAAAAAGAGAAGAAATATGGAACCTAGAATTTAATAAAATCTCAAAATTGCTGAACACTGTAATCAGAGAGATTTAAATTACAGATGCAATAATACACGTTCTGTAGATCGTTGCTAAGTTACATTCAACACTATACAAGATCATTGGCCCAGGTTACAGAGTGTCTTACTGCTTTATTAAATATAAGAACCGAATATGTTCTGTGGTTTATCCTGGTCAGGTCTAGGTCTTGGTGCAAAGCAGGAACACAGCTGTTATGGGACACCAGTCCATCCGAGAACATCACAAACACTTTGTCCTCTTTCTCCATTTTCTAAAATACTTTTCACAGTATACTCAACTTCCCATTGTTCTCCCCTTCCCTGGAGGCTGTGCTGGAGCGCTCGCAATATTTTGTGTCAACAGCTGCCTTTGTAATTTTCCCAGCCCTCCTTTCACACTGCCATGACATCATCAATCTTTCAAGGGGCCCAAAGCGAATCTCTACCAGCGCCTCTGTGATATTTAGCTGTTGTAGGTCATCCACCTGCAATGTGAAACATTTCGAGATGCTTTTCTGCCCACTGTGGTTATAAAGACGACAATTTAATTTCAATCAAAATGTGTCTGGCCTAGATGGGTCCGATATTATCTATGAAATCTTTGTACTGGAAAAAAAAGCTTTGTTCATGAAGTTAGCCAGACAAGTTCTTCCACACCGAACTCTTCAAACCATGTCTTTATAGTCCTTGCTTTGTGCACTGGGGCTCAGTCATGTTGGAATAGAAAAGGGCCTTCACCAAACTCTTACCACAAAGTTTAGTAAAGTATAGCATTGTCCAAGATGTCTTGGTATAACGCTGAAGCAAGATTGTCCTTCACTGGGGATAAGGGGCCTGCTTGATTGAAACATCTGAATCGATAAATAAGGTTTGGACAAATAAATATATTTTTATTTTTTTTTTAAAATATAAACTATAAAGGTTTAATGAAAAAAATTGGTTCACTGAACTTATATTTTAATTTATATATAAATATCACATGGGTTGCAGGGTTGCCACAGCAGATGAACAACAACTTGCCTGGTTTTTATTTATTTATTTATTTTATACACTAGATGCACTTCCTCAACAATATTTTTATTGATTTTAAACAGGGATATAACAGGGTAAGCATGTAATGTTTCAATACAAGTTTTATAACCCCCTTATAACCCCTACAGCACCCACCCCACCCTTTCTTGACTCCAAGCTTTACATGTATAAAAAAGGCTATAGACGCCAGACATATTTAAAAAAAAAAAAAAAAAAAAGAGAGAAACGAAAGAAAAAGAACGTGGAGCATGGTTCTGCATGCAAAAAAAAGAGAAAAAAGGTAAAACAAAACAAAACAAACAAACATTTAAATAGGAAGGGAATTAAACTATAAATATATATGAAAAAAAGCGAAGGAAGGCCCCCACACCTGTTGAAATTCCAAGTCTGAATAACGGATTGAGTAGTGAATCTTCTCCGGGGATAAACAGGACATGATATCTCTGAGCCACTGGGCGTGAGTGGGTAACGTGGCATCCTTCCACTTGAATAAAAGAGAACGTCTGGCCAGGAGTGTCGCAAAAGAAAGTAAACGCTGTAAAAGCAGTAAAAGCAGGAGTTACACACTCATCTTCAACACTAGATGCACTTCCTGACGCAACCCTCCTGCTTTATCTCGGCTTGGGACTGGCACTGCATCCAGTGGCTATAGGGGTTGGGCATTGGGTGGGAATAATACATGTGATTGCCAATAAACTTTAAATTACCAAAAAAAAAAAAAAAAAAAAAGTGTCTGTCCTTTGACCTCACTTATCAGGAAAGACCTGATGCTTGTTGGAAGTTTCTTGTTTTCAGCATTAAAATCAGAAGAGTATTTGCAGTTTAGGAAATAATCAAACACCAAGGTCAAGGTCATTTGAATCACTGAGATTATTATTTTTTTTCTCTGTTTGATGTGAACACTAATTGAACCTTTGATCATGATGCGTTTGCTGTATCACTATAAGTGCATGAATGAAACAGAACATGTGGAGGAAGAGGAGGAGGAAGAGGAGGAAGAGGAGGAGTGTCTCTTTAACCCGTGTTTGTGATGCACACAGTTTTAATCCAACCTGGCAACCTGCGCATGACCAAGGTGAGACAGGAGCTTATTTATCCCCAGGTTGGGACACACCTACAGTGCACGGACTTGACTAAAGCTGCCCAGTCAGTCAGACATTCAGCAGCGATCAAAGGCAGCACAGTTTACACACTAGAAGTACCGAATAGTGTAATAAATAATTGAATGAGGATGAGGAAGGTGTTTCCATGGCTGGCCAACGTGTCCCTGTACGGCTGTCTGTTCGCCGGCGGCGATCTGCTCCATCAGCGCGTGACGCACAAGCTGCGCGGCGCCGAGCTCGACTGGAAGCGCACGAAGAACGTGGCGCTCGTGGCGTTCTGTTTCCATGGCAACTGGAACTACTTTTGGCTGCGCGCCCTCGAGCGCCGGTTCCCGGGCCGGTCCCTGGCCATGGTGCTGTCCAAATTAGCGCTGGATCAGAGCTTCTCCTCGCCCTTAGCAACCAGCGTGTTCTACACAGGTGAGTGAGTGAGTCAGGGAGAACCGGAAACGTACATTATTGAAGAACATAAAGCAAATAAACAAACAAACAAATAAATAAATCATCTTGACTAAGATTAACACCTGTGACATCGACTGAATCCTATTACTGCCGTCAGTCTCATTCACTAATCATGTTAGATCATAGACTCTCAGAAATAAAGGTACCTGCTTGTATGACTTGTGGTTGCTGGTTTCCACCACGTTTAGAACCTTCATTTTGTCTCTTTATACCTTTAAAATAACTTTTGGCCACAAACTGAAATCAAATCACTGATCTAAAGCTAATTACAGGTACGCTTTCAGATGTAATAAAAGTACTTTTCCGGGTTGCTCATGTGGGTGGCACCGTCAAGGCTGCAGCTTCATACTTTGCATATTTTACCTGGGAAGGTGCTCTAGCTTTTATTTGTTTTTAGAGTAAAGGTGACGTACATCAAAGGTAAAAAGATACACACTAAAAGTATCAAGGTGGCACGGTGGTGTAGTGGTTAGCACTGTCGCCTTGCACCACCAGGGTTGAGGTTCGATTCCTGCCTCGGGTCTGTGTGCATGGAGTTTGTGTGTGCATGTTCTCTCTCCATGTTTGCTCAGACCCAAAGACATGCAGATTAGGCTAGTTGGCATTCCTAAAAGTAAGTGTGTGAATGCTGACCAGAGGATGTAAAAATAGGAATATATTGTAGTAATCACCATTGGCCGTCACGTTTTCTAGAGGTTCATGAAAAAGTGTTAAAGATATAGGCTTGAAAATGGATTTAACTGCAGCGACAAGTTTGATAACTTTACTTCTGAGAGCGTAGCTCAACCTAAATGTAATATCTGACTTATTAAAGGTTAGGAGAAAAATAAATAGATGCAATATCAAAAATGTTACCCCACATACAGTATATTTGATCAAGCAAGGTCAGTTTAGTGTCTGAATTTTGCTTCTTTACACTCGCTGGAAAAAAATCTGCACAACTTTGGTACATTAAGTTCATATCTTTATATCTTTCCAAAATATTATAAGGTACATACAGTTATTAGAATCTGAAATTCACATAAGATGTGCTTTTCCATCTTTACATTAAAGCTTATGGTACTAAACTATACCTCGTTGCTTCATCGGAAGCCTACCTTTGAAGGTACTGTATGTTTAGTTTGTGTTTTATATGTTAAAAAATAGATTAAAGCACACAAACAGACCTTAAACAACCACAGATGAACCGTTTAATCTTTACTTTAATCTTAATTAAAAGTACGTACAATCATGGTATTTAGCTTGTGGTGTTTTTCTATATTTTATCTAATAAGCTGCTTTAGCATAACTTAAAATAGGTTTTAGAGTTAAAGGTCTCTAAGGTCGATTTATTTAGGCAGATTCCAGTTCAGTTCAAAATAAAATGTATATATTATCCTAAAGTATGTGATTAACCAAATTATGTTTGGTGTCTGAGATTTGCTTCTTTACACTCTCAAAATGGTACTTTTCCTTAGACAAAATGTACCAAGGACAAAAAGTACCACCTTTGCAGCATCATTCACCTGGAAATGAGAACACAGTGTACCTTTAAAATAATTTTTAAGGGCTTCAATGACTTTTACTGCACCTTTAAAGGATGCTAATTAAAGAGATTTTACAAAATATGATGTTGATATCATAGTTGTTTCCATGTGCAAGGTAAAGTAGACACCGGTTTAGCATTGTGCACGGTTGTAGTCATCTTTGTTGACGTGTTCAGTATCTAACACAGTTGAGTATAATTGCTGATGTGGTTTCTGACACTGCATGATGGAGCTAAGAATAGTCACAGCGGCCGACTCGAAGCCTATCATGTGATATCTACATTAGCTGCGAATTTTAAGTATAGTAGAAAAAAAAATGTGTTGGCTGATCTTTCACTATACACGTATCCACCCAGTGAACAAACCCTTATTAGATATTAGAACCCTAACAATAACTGGAGTCCATAGAGGGTCTGTAGTAATAAGTCTATAGACCTGAGAACTATAAAGCTCTGCTGGTTTCCGCTTCATCTCCTTAAAGGTGGTGCTGGAGTGTAAACCTATAATCACGGATTAGTCTTTCACACCCACACAGGAAGGTCATTCAAACCCAGCAAGCCTTCACAATGCTATCGGTGTCATTGGGGTGGCAACGTCCAAACGTCTCTCCAAAACTAAAATAGTGGCACTCAGTGTCAAATTCTGCACTTTTAACCTTTTATATATAGAAAAAGTGTGTATCCTACAGTGCTCGTAAAGTTTGATCAGAGGTCAGAGGATGTATCACTACATGCGACAGGAACAGGAAATGATTTTGATTACGTCCTGTTACCTTCTCTACCTCGTTATTTATTTCACCTTGCTGTGTGAGGATTATTTCCCTAATTGTAGGAAATAATTAAAAATCTCATTTCTTTATGACTCTGTTTACCCGAAAACTAAAAATGATGTTCTGCGTTCAGCTCCACATTTAGCTACACACTTTTCTGCAGAATTTGCAACTAAGCTGGAAACGTTCTGTACTTTACTATCACAAATAGAAACAGGAAGTGGAGGGGAAAAAACTCACAGCAGTGTTTTTGATGCTGCAGTCTGTCTGCTTTTGTCATCCAGTGTGAGCGAGACTAAAAGCTCAAACCTAAACTATAACTGATGTTTCCTCGAGCACACGTCCTTCAGGCCTTGATCTAAAAACCGAGTACTTCCTCTTCGTATAGTGTAGACATGCTACTGATTCTGCACTCAAAAGAATCAACAGACAGTATAAAGAGATAAAAAGCTTCGAGATTCAAGACAACGTCTTGATGTAAGCCGTACGGTTTGGTCATAAGATAAATTCATTAATTCAAGCTTTCAGCTAGTTGGCTTCATTCAGGAACAGGAAACTATGACCATATTAGGAGAGGTGATCAGTATAGAATATAAAGTGTTATATGACACCGAGTGAAGAGGGACCCACCTTAGCTGGCTCCATCCAGGCTTTGTCCCAATAATTAGTCTGGTTTCTAGATGTTGGAATTACTTCTTGTCGAACTTTGTTCAGGTAATATTAAGAGATATTTTGCTCAGACAAGTTCAATTACAAATGCAAACAATTCCATGATACAGAAATCGTCTCAAGGCTGTGCTTAAATCCAAAGGTCCACAACTCAAGATAAGTTCCGAGTCCAAGTGCAATATCTGATTATCAGTGTAATATTGTGCAATATTCTTTTCTATTCATTTATACTACATTTCAAGTGCAATATCAGTATACAGATTATATTTTTAGTGCAATATGTAAAAAAGTGTGTTATTTTTAATTCTATTTTTGCTTCTATTTATTGTATTTTTCTTTAAATTTTATTTCTTGAATTTTACTTTTTCCTAGTCTCGAGTTTTTTTTTTTTTTTTAATCAATGCAACTGTATGATAAAGACAAAGAAATTTCCCTCTGGGATCAATAAAGTTCTTTTAATCTTGAATCTTGAATCTTTACACTTCCGGTCAGACTACACTGAACAAACACGACTCATTTGGACAATAATGTTAATTTTTGGTTCTTTTGGTTCTTATTTCCTTTGAAAGGATTGAAGGATGATGGATGATGACTTCATTTTTTTCTCCACAGGTGTGAGTGTGTTGGAGGGCAAAGAGGACATCTTTGAAGACTGGAGGGAAAAATTCTTCAACACGTATAAGGTAGGATGTAAAAATCAAACACTTCATTGAGATGACGTACAGTAATTGACATAAAAATAATAAAAAAATGATTTTATGTGTTATGTAATGACATTAGGGAAATATGACATTAATATTTATCATGCAACATTACATAGCACTCACTGTGATATTTCTGTATTGTATTTCTTTATCTTATTAAAAATGTGTTTCTGAATTTCAGACCGGACTTATGTACTGGCCCTTTATGCAGGTATGTGCAGTGTGTGTGTGTTCTCTCTCTCTCTCTCTCTCTCTCTCTCTCTCTCTCACATGCTCTGTAGATCCATAAACTGAATGCACCCTCGTCTTTTATTATTGTGTCAACACTGTTGTTCCTCTGCATTCAGCTCCTGAACACACTGCCTACTGGTGCTGACTCTACAATAAAATACTTATACAGCTCAGTAGGAAACTTTGTAGTGTTTTGTGCTATAACCGGTATTAAATGACGCAGTGTTCGTTAATTATAGTCAATAACTGAGGTTAAAATACAGACAGCGATATTGCCAACCATGACAAATGCAAAAGAAGATCAGGAAGCTATGACCATATTAGGGAAGAGTGACAGGCAAAACAGGACCAGGTGTAGAATATAGAGACAGATTATGCTGGGTGAACAGGGACAGAATTGGGGAGGAAGTTATGGTTGTTACTTATTCATTTAGCATTATAAAACAGAGCACTCCAACAATAAACATTCTTGATAATAATAAGGGGATATTAAGTGAAATGAATCAACAAATGAATGAATATTTAAATAGCTGATGTGAGAATGATTTTTAATGTGTGCACGAGTTCGACTGTCATCACCCACTTAACTCTTCAAAATAGCCCCGCCCACTTCAAACTAGCACAAAAACACTTCAGGTATCTAAAAACTAAAACCACTTCTGGCGTCACGGTGGTGTAGTGGTTAGCGCTGTCGCCTTGCACCAGTAGTGTGCGGGTTCGAATACCACCTCAGGGTCTGCGTGCATGGAGTTTGCACCGTCTCTGTATGTTTGGTGGGTTTCCTCCAGGTACTCCATTTCCCTCTCACAGTCCAAATGTTACAAGCCAGCACAATCAGCCCAGTCCATCCATGTCATAACTCCACCCAAGGTTATCCGGGTTGATTACCTGAGCACACCTGTCACCAATCGACTCATTGCTTTAAAAGGACGCCGAAAGCTCCAATCATCGCTGATGTATCTTACTTGTGTCCCTCTCGTCCTGTTTACCTGTGATTTTCCCTAGTGCTCTGTTCCTGAGTTGGAGCACGGCTGTTCTCTGGATTTCACCTCGTGCCTATCCATCTGGATTATCTCTTACTTTGGATTTGCCTACGTGTATGACCTCATCTGCTTAACAACCTTAGTCTTGGACCATGCTTCTGGATTTCACTGCTCTCGCTTCTGGACAACAGTTATCAACTCTGCTTTGTTTGGGTGGCATATGTGATCACACTCCTCACCGACCGGGCTCGCGAATGGGGAAGTGCTGTTTGGGACCCCAATGATCCATCATCCATCAAGGCAGACCTTACACGATCCCCACACTAATTGACTCCGGATTTGGCCAGAACCTAATCACTGCCTAAAAGGTTAAGGACCTTAACCTCCCCACGCAAACCCTGGAGAACCCATTAGCTTTTTGGGCCCTGGATGGAACCCCTCTGGCTGTCATCACCCAACGTACAGCTTCGATAACTCTACGGGTTTCTGGTAACCACACAAAAGAGACTTCCTTCTTGGTTTGCGCAAAGCCCACTCACCTTTGGTTGCCCCTGGTTGACTCACAATCCCTGCATCGACTGGGCCAAAAACACCATTCATTAATGAAGCCCTTTGTGCCTGTCGTCCTGCATCAGCTTATTGCTCCCCAGTGATGTCTTCTATTAAGGGGTTCCCTGACCTCTCAGCTGTTCCTCCTGACTATGTCGACCTAAAGGAGGCCTCCAGCAAATCATGGGCTCTCTCACTACCATCCCACAGACCTTATCACTGTGCCATAGACCTCCTCCCAGGTTCGACTCCTCCTAGGGGAAGACTGAATTCACTCTCGTCACATGAGAGGGAGGCCATGGACATCCTGGATTCTTCTTTGTGGCTTAGAAAGACAAGACGCTATTGCCGTGAATTGATTACTGAGGCCTGAACGAGATAACCATCAAGAATCGTTACCTTCTCCCCCTAATATCAACAGCCTTTGACCACCTGCAGAACCTACAGTACGTAACACCTATCATCTCATCAGGATCAAGAAAGGGGATGAGTGGAAGACAGCCTTTAACACCCCTGTTTAGGACTTCCTAAACATTTTTCATATTTTTCTATCTGAACGATATCTTGATTTTTTCCCGCTCCCTGGAGGAACACAGGGTGCAGGTTCGCCAAGTACAGAGGCTCCTTGAGAACCAATTGTTTGTAAAGGTGGAGAAATGCGAGTTTTATTGTCGGACGATCTCCTTCCTTAGCTTCATTATTGCACTAAGATCTAGAATGCTAAAGCAGTAACCGACTTGCTGAGACCATCCATCCGAAAGGACCTTTAGTGCTTTCTCAGGTTCGCCAACTTCTAGTAATGGAGGTAGACACTTCGGGGTGGCGGCTGTGCTCTCTCAGAAGTCACCAAACAATGCCTGCTGTTTCTTCTCTCACCGCCTCTTGGTCACAGAGAAGAACTATGGGATCAGCAACTGGGAAACTGGGAATAAAACTGGCGCTGGAGGAATAGAGACACTGGTTTGAGGGGACTGAGGTCCCATTTCTCATCTGGACGGACCACTAAAACCTTGAATACCTTAAATTAGCCAAACGCCTGAACGTTCAACAAGCCAGGTGGTCCTTGTTCTTCTCTTGCTTTAATTTCTCCCTTTCCAGCCAGGGAACAAGAACACCAAGCCTGATGCCCTTGCTCATCAGTTTCGTTTCGGTCACAGATAACGATGCTCCAGTATCCACCATCTTGTCGTAACAATGTCTCATTGGGGTGACCTCTCTCGACAGTCTGGGTCACCAACCCCCCTTATTTCCTTCCCAAGTGGAGGAGAGGAGCTAGGAGAGCTAGGCTTTGTAACTCGATATTTCAACTGCCCCCACCTACCATGTTGGACAGAGAGTCACACTCACCACCCGCAACATTCCCATTAACACAGTCTCCCGTAAGATCTCTCCTAGGTTCATTGGCCCATTTACCATCTCCAAGATCATTAACCTTTGTCAGCCTGCTCTTAAGTGAAAAGCAGTTAACATCAGCAGTCTGCATCATCCCCTCGTTCCATATGTCCCAGATAAAACCCATAATATCTTGTCCATTTGTCAATGTGTATGACCTCGCCTGCTCAACGAACTTGGTCTTGGATCACACTTCCGGATTTCTCTGCTCTCGCTACAGGACAACAGTTATCAACCCTGCTTTGTTTTACGGACCTCTCTCCTTCAATTTTGGACTTGGAAACTTCTATTGGATTTAACCGGATTTTGACCCTGCCTGCCTGTTTTACCCCGATTCGCGCTATTTCCCACAATCTGTGTATGTTTGTGCTCGTTGGCAAACACCAAAGCCATGCAGGATAGACTAATTGGTGTTCCCAAATTGCCTGTATGAGCAATTCATTTCATGACAAGTTTTGTGACTCTATTTTCATCTTACTTATCTTCCATCATTTTAATTTTAAAATCTCTGTTCATTTTGTTTACTGTAACTCTATGGCTTATTGGTTTCAGGTCCTAAACTTTGTGTTGATGCCGCTGTACCTGCGCACCGCGTTCATGGGCTGCTCGGCGTTCCTCTGGGCCACGTTCCTGTGTTTCTCGCAGCAGAGTGGCGACGGTACAGCGGGTACGGCTCTCGACTGGTTAACCACCACTGAGAAACAGATCATGAGCCAAAGCACTAATGAGGAGAAGTGATGAACAGCGACTGTGGTGCCTTCACTCACACACATACAGACGTGTATTGCACAAACCTTCATTTACTGTATGTATACAGTACCAGATTGGACACACCTTCTAATTCAAGGTTTTTTGTTAAGTGATTTATTTTCTACATTCTAGAACAGGACTGAGATTTTTTTCAAAACTATGAAATAACACATATGGCGTTAGGTAATAATAGTCAGTTGTTATTTTAAGACATGAAGGTTAGCTGTTCTAGTATCGTCAAGTGCATTTGCAAAACCCATCAAGCTCCGTGATGAAACTGTCTCTCATGAAGACCTTCCCAGGAAAGCAAGACCAAAACTGAGCTCTGCTGCAGAAGAGACGTTAATTTAGAGTCACCAGCCTCAGAAATCACCGATTAACAAACAGCACCTCAGATTAGAGCCGTTATGAAGGATTTACAGAGCAGAAGTAGCAGATGCATCTCAATATCAACTGTTCAAAGGAGATTATTGTGTACTTCAGCATTGTTTTACAGTGTAGAAAGAAATACAAATCAGGAAAGAGCATGGAATTAGAAAATGTGTGCAAACCTTTGCCTGGTAGTGTGTGTATCCTATATTGTTTATATAATTTCGTATCCTGTGAATAGCTGACTTGACTTGAACTATTTCTTTTAAACAGAATCAGAATACCTCATATGTCCAGGCATGTGCTGATAATCGTTATAATGATACACACACAATAGAAAAACACAAAAGAATAGCTCCACAGCAGGCGTGCCTTTTACAAGGCTAACCATTTAATTGCTCAACATAATATTGTTTAAGATGCCTAGATATTGTTCCCATGTTGTTTCACTCGCTACCATAACACAACCTCATATGTAACACAATTTTAACATCTCTTTGATAAACACTACATGTTTTTAAGATGTGATGTAAAATATTCTGTCAGGAGATGTTTATTCAATATTTATGGAAGGAGTCTCCAGTGTCAGAACATTGTAGCAGTCTTTATGTTGGTTTGTTTGTTTGTTTTGTTTGCTTTTTGCTGGTTAATTAATTTTTCATGGACTTTCTACAACAACAAGAACAACACCAGCACCAGAAATATGTGCACTATAAAATGATAAAAAAAAAGTACAATATGTCATTTTTTCATATTTAAAGTACTATTAAATGTAAGTATATGATTTGCACTCCTGCATTTAAATATTTGTATATATATATATATAAAATGCCCATTGTGTTGGATTGTCAATG
>JAQMYJ010000008.1:3096422-3117201 GCA_030014305.1 Clarias laeviceps
ATGCATTTTTTGGACGCCTTCAGCCTTTACAATGTAGAAAGAAATAAACATCAGGAACCATCATGGAGTTAGAAAGTCACCCCAAACTTTTGAATGGTAGTGTATATATATATATATATTTTTTTTTTGTTTGTTTGTTTGTTTGTAGCATTGCATTAGTAACTTTTGGTCAGCTTTCCATTCCATGACCATATTTGGAATTTCTCTCTGGATCAATAAAGTATCTATCTATCTATCTATCTATCTATCTTTCTTTCTTTCTTTCTTTCTTTTTATATTTCTTTCTTTTATATCAACTGTTCAAATCTCCATCTATCAAAATACCCTTATTTGAAATTTCTTCAGAAATTTTCGCTCTCTAGTTATTATTATTATTATCATCAATAAAGTGGGTTATGTATTATTATTGTTGTTATTATTTTTATTAAGAAACTGTTATTATTATTATTATTATTATGTAACTGTATCGCATATTATTATTATCATTATTATAATTATTATTTGTATTATTATTATTATTATTATATTGGCTATGACTGAGATTTCCACTGGAAGGTTCTAAATCTCGTTACCTGTTTATTCCAATCATTTCGGCTTTACCTGTCCTTCACTTCCTGTTTTTTTCGGTAGGTGGAGGTGTGGCCCCGCCCACTACGCGTTTACAGGTAACGGTGTCACTCACCTGGATCACCTTTACCTGCGCGCGCGCACACACACACACGGCTCGTTTAATCGGGAAACGGTTATGTTTAGTCTTATAGAGAGTTAGATTTGCGATGATGATGAGAGTTTAAAAGCAGTGAGGACACACACACACACACACACACTCTGGTTGTGTATTGATTAGATTTCTGTATTTCTGTATATTTCTTTCCTCCCGATGGAGGACTCGGTTGTGGGCGGACTGGGCCGCTGCTCGTGCGCCTTCTGGCTGGCCGTGGCGTTCGACGTGTGCGGGCTGCTCGTGCTCCTCGCCGGGGTTTTCGCCGACATCTTCTTCTACGACTTTCTGATCTACGCGGGCGCCATCGTCATCTTCCTCAGCCTGATCTGGTGGGTGTTCTGGTACACGGGGAACATCGAGGTTCCCCCGGAGGAGCTGGAGGACGACGTGGGCCTGCTGAAGAAGAAGGACAGAGGTCTGAGCGGCGTCCTCAGGAGGTTCTCGAGCCGCATCAGGAGCTCCGTGAGGAGAGACGGAGGAGCCGCCGGGGCCGGTCGGGCGTCACGGAGCCAACATGGCGGCCGGGGGACTGTGGCGGTGAACCTGCCCATGACCGTACCACCACCACCACCTCCTCCTCCTCCTCCACCTCCTCACCAACACCTGAGCACAGTGTCAGCCTCTGTGGACACAGAAAGCGCACCCATATGAGCCCTCCTCAGGTCAATCTCACACAGAACAACCCTATAATCACTAGAAATACATACACACTCTGTACACTTAATCACGGAATTAATTAACAGGTAACAGGTAAGTCATAACGACCCGCCCACTCAAATCCAAACAGTCGAATTCAAATTTTTAATTTTACTGCAATAGGACAAAACATGCACTGTGCATTTTAGAGAAATGTAAATTTTAAATGTAAAAATATCATATTTAATATAAGTCATATGTGTTAGTAATGTGTAGGTCCTAACAACCCCCCCCCCCCCCACTCAAATTTAAAAATTCACATTTTTTATCGTATGAATTTGTATGATATGCAGTCAAATGCTGATACGAATATACTGTATACTTATTACTAAAAAAATTAATAAATAAAGGTAGGGTAGAGTGGAAAGACAGAGAGATGAAATGCAGAAAAAATGCACGGTGCATTTTAAATGCATTTTAGAGAAATATAAATTTAAAATGTTAAAAAATCATATTTAATATACGTCATATGTGTAAGTAATGTGTAGGTCCTAAGAACCCCGCCCACTTAAATTAAATTTCATTTTGTCACATATACAACCGTACACAGTATGATATTTACATTACGGCATTCGGCAGACACCCTTATCCAGGGCGACTTGCATTTTTATCTCATTATGCATCATAGCAGTTGAGGGTAAAGGGCCTCGCTCAAGGGCGCAACAGTGCCAACTGGGTTGTTGTGGGGTTTGAGCCTGGGACCTTCTGAACCGTAGTCCAATGCCTTTACAACTGTTTGTGACCTAAAAAGGAAAGATGAAATAGAATAAGAAGGTAAAAAAAAAGGCAAATTGTACTGGAAAAAACTAAATGGAAAATCTAAAATATACAAATATACAAGATACAATTAAGTAAAAATTTTAATAGAAATATAATACATGAAATGTATAATGTTAAAAGTATTTAAAAAATATCAATTATATGGAATGTGCAAAATAAAAAATGGTTTTAGAGGGAAGATATGGCACGTCGGTATGACATCAGCAGCGTGAGTGTGAAATGAGATGGTGTGTGTGTGTGTGACAGCAGCTGTGGTATTGTTCAGGTTTTGAAGTGAAAAGTAAGTCCTGATTCATGTGTGGTGTGGTTAGTGGTGTGGTGTGGTGTGGTGTGGTGTGCTCCAATACAGGTGTGAAGGAAACAAAGCAAGTCGGATCAGTTGAGTTCTATGTGGACTGGATTCAAATTTTAAATTAAAATTTCACTTGTCACATACACGACCATTCACAGTATGATATGAAGTGAAATGTAAATTTTTAAAAAATAATAAAAATATGGGGTTAGTGTACAAGTTTACAATATACAATTAACAATAGTTGCGACAGAAAATTAAAGAATTAAAATGTAAAATGAAACGTATGAGTTAAACAGGACATGCAGAATGTGTAATAAAGTAAGATATGGCGTGTAGCTACGACATTATGAAACATTATGTAACATGAAACATGGAATGAAGTGATGTGTGTGTCAGCAGCAGTGTTATTGTCCATGTTATTGTCCATGTTATTGTCCATGTTTGGAAAGTGCGAGGTTAGTCCTCTTGAATTTGAGGCATGAATTCAGAAAAAACATACAAAATAATAATAAACACCTATTGTTTTATGATAAAATATATGCTTTGAAGCGTGGGATATCTTTGAGTAGTGTAACTTTTTAATTAATATGTTATTAACACTTCGTTGAGTTCATCAGCTTTAAGACATAAAATGAGGCGGTTTTACATCTACATCATTTGACAGAGTGACTGATGGTTTATCTTATTTTTTACGTCTGAGCAGTTGAGGGTTAAGGGGGCAATAGTGCTAACTTGGGGGTTACTGGGGTTTGAACCAGCTTTCTAACACCTTAACTACTGAGCTCCCCCTCTTTGTGGTTGTACAAACAAATGTTCAACAGATGTTCAAACAGCATGTCATTCAGAAGGACCAGGTCGTGACTCCGCTGATGTTTTACCCTTTTATTTAAACTGTGCTCTAATTCCGTCAATGATAGAAAGGCTGATTGTTTAGGTTTCCTCTGCAGAGTCCACGCTCTTTCTCACCAACAGTCCCGTCCTCTTCTGATTAAAAATCAGATATCTCTTCGGAATTGTCGCTTATCACTGTCGCCTCACATCTCCAGGGTCCAGGTTCGATTCCCGTCTGGGGTCTGTTTGTGTGTGGAGTTTTTGTGTTCTCCCCATGCTTGGTGTGTTTCCTCCAGTTTCCTCCCACCCTTCAATGATATGCAAGTTAGGCTCACTTGCGTTCCCAGATTGCCCGTAGTGTGTGTGAATTTTCGGTGCGTACATTTAACATTTAATCAGAGCAGTATTGAAATATCAGTCATTATGTCGGTTACTTCAGGGACGTCTCTATTGATTTTTACGAGACGTTGCATAGATGGAAAATCCGAACGAGGAACTTGTACAGACTCGATGCATCAGCTAATTAACACGAATGTGAGAATTGTGAGAATTTCATTAAAGAAAGAAGGAAATTTCTTTTAACTTTATTCAAGATCAAATAAATATTGATAGATGTGCCAAAAATGTACAAGGTTAGAATGAATAATGACTTTTATTTATTTTTATCATATTCATTTTTATATAGTCAGATGACATGCTGCAGATATTCTACACTAAACTTGATGAAAGTCAATGGAAGCTCATTTGCTTTAAGGTTTTTGATGTGGAATATCAGTGTTATGTCCTTCTTGTGAAAGAAATGCACGTTTGCTCTGTGGGTTTGTCTTAAATAGTATGTAGTTTAGGGAGTTATAGGTCGACTAAAGGACAAGATTGAGTCTAGGACGGAAGACTAAGACTAAAAGAGTACAGAATTCCTGAACGCAATGACTTTGTCTGACCGGAGTAATGAACTAATGTGATTGTTTTGGGGGAAATCCGTCTTGCTTCGAGATTCTCTACATGAATTCTGCAGGCATTAATCAGTAATCCTGTCTATATAAACGAGCAGAAGGCATCGGCGCAGATTCAGCCGTGTTCCCATTCAAAAGCAATTTCTTTTCCATTTATCCGACTCGAGTCGCTGCGGCTTTGTCGCCACATAATAGACCTGTTTTTTTTGTAAAGAAGCAAAGTGTTCAGAAAAGAAAGAGCTTCTTATCGTTTGGTTAAACATTAACACTAAACCTATTATACACACACACACACACACACACACACACCTGTATTGTTTGACACAGCTGTACAGCAGCATGTCACCTGTCCTACTTTCCTACTTAACCTCCAGCCTGTTTATTGAAAAATGATTATCCTTCACCTAGTGCATGAGTAAGTGTTTATTTGGACACCGTGATTCTAAATGATTTTTGCATTTCTTTTTATTCCACAGCGACCACAAGAGGAGAAATTTCACCATGAGGCTGAAGTCGGAGCTCATCTCCTGTACCTTTACCGCTTCGTAGGGTTTTGTTGTTGATGTTGTTAATTTGTTTACAGATGATTTATTAACTTGTAATAATAACTGATCAGTAATTATATAATTTTTTATATCTTTATAATTGTGATATCGAGATATTTTCCTTAAAGTTCCACACTGCTATTCAGGGACGGTTCGTCTTTCTCGGGCGTTATCTAATGTGAATCATGACTCTGTGTTTATGTGATGTCTTTAAACACACACACACACACACACACTGTAATTGTCTTACAAACCAGACAGAAGAATAAACAACTGTATTTTTTTTGGTGGTCGTGTCATGCAAGCTGATTTCGTGTCCAGTTCCTGGTGTGGTTTAAACTTCCGCCTCCATTCTGTTATCTATAAAATGCCACCTTTGGACAGAGAGGCGTGAGTGTGTGACTTCCTCTTATCTTTGTTTGCTCATGAAGAAAGATGCAGATGAAGTGAAGGGAAGTATGAGAGGTTTGATCATCAGGTGTTTTTTTTAATATCTGTTCATATGTTAATCTGTTGAATTCGTAGTGCTTGCTAAGGCAAAAATGACCGCTGACCTCGTGCCTGAGTAACGACGCACTGATCCCGGTTATTCCGAGACATTCATGTGATTTGATGGACGGAGAGGTTTAATGTTTAGTGTAGGTAAATTGCAGTCATTCCCAAACTTACTGTAACAAGGCTCTGAAATCTGAATGTGAAAGTATTTGGAACATGAAAGTCTGCGGCCACAAGAAACCTGTAATCACAGCTCTGATCAACACACGAGACGGAGATAAATGAAGAATATCACGCTGTTTAAATCCCATCAGCCAAAAACATGGTATCGATTTCTCACCCAAGGGAGAAAAAGTACATTTTCAGATCGAATCATATAACACCATTTTTTATAATACTAAATGCTTCATGTCTCATTTTTTGTATATATTCATACACGTTTATATTTCTATCAGATAAAAAGAAACACATTTGCTAAATACAATTTCATGCCCTTTTATATCCGTAATGTCCGTAACCTTTTCAAATTTTAAATCTTTCAATGATCTTAATCATCATTCAGATGAAACTTGTCCGATTTAGATATCATACGAAAAGACGTAAACCTGAAAAAGTGTATTATTCTAAAATGCAAAATTGTTAAGATATTGCAACATGAATTTGACATGGTTACGGACACTACAGATTTTTAGCTTTTTAACCAAAAACTGGAATGTTCAAATTTAAGCAACAATTTTTACAGAAGCTTACACTAATTTTAGTGTCAATAAATAATTTCCATTTTAAATGATTATTGTTTGAGGTGAGACAGTATAATGCTGAAAAATGGCCATTTTTGGGGCACATAGGCTATAAAATCATCTCTCCAAAACGGCTGAAGTTAGCAGCTTGAAATTTTTAGGGAAGTAAGATCGGTCACTGAAAAATGCTGTGTGTGTGTGTGTGTGTGTGTGTACAGTATATCATTAACTATTTGCACAAAATGCGCAGTTACAACAGTTGCAGCATTCCAGAGGCAAACTCGTTATACATCATGATTTGGTTTCATTGCACGCTCATTCATTTTTCATTCACAGCTCTCTGTAAATATAACTTTAAAGCAACGCACCAAATAAAGCAACAAAGGCACTCATTCACTCATTAACTCTGATAGTTTTCATGCAAAATAAAAAAATTATGCAGATAATTAAATAATCACATTTTTTAAGGCTTTTAAAAAAGGAATTAATGTTATTCTAAAATTCCCAGCACACACCTAACAGCAGATGGCGCTGTTGTATCAAAATCCCGTTGCTTATGCAAACGTAAATAGTTCTGTAGTGTAACAAAGTGCTTTTTTTAAAGTCTCGACTGCACTGATTGATCAGAATGATCAGTGATGATTAATTTTCTTCCAGAGCAGCTCTGACAAAAAGTGATAAAAAAAAAACATGTAGTTATTGATATGCTGAAGATTTCTGTAATAAGTTTTAATTCTGTAATATGAGGCATTGTGTGTTCTGAGTTGCTCCTGTTCCTGTATATACACATTAGAGCAAAAAAAAAAGAAGAAGGCAGTCCATAAAATTAACACTTTATTCCTGTGTAAAAGATTAATCTCATTGCAGTACAGCAGTTGCAGCATTCCAGATGCAAACTCATCATACATCATGGTTTGGTTTCATTGCACGCAGTCATTTCTCATTAAATTAAATAAGATGCCCATTGTGATGTAAAAACAGAAGAAAAAAAAACATTAGCAACATACAGTGCAATCGTAAGATTATGACCGAGAGAAAAAAAAATACAATAAATCATAAAAACCTCTTCTCATGCACTACAGTGACACTGTGTGTTAAATCAGTGTTAGAGTGAGGCCTAGCGTTATTCCATAGTTGGGTGTTGAGTTTGATTGTTTCTCGCGCGCAACATATTCAAGTCTGCTAAGGAATTAATTAAAATAAGTGGATTAAATATCAAAATAAATATGAAAGACATTGATTCGTGTTGTGGTAATGACGCTGGATTTACATATATATATATATATATATATATAAACTATGTTGCTACATTCATTCTTCTTCATCTTTTAGACATTTTTAAAACAAAAGAAACACCATGGAAGACGTGTCACTGGATCTACCTGGAGTATAATAACAAAAAAATAATAAGAAGAAGTATAAGAGTAAACGTATCAGTTATCACATGGTATCTTTTCATTGTGAACATCTAGTTCAGTTGTGCACCACGACTACAAGAAAGTTTTTTTTGGACAGCAAGATGTGTCAAAATATTGTCTATAAGGTTTGTTTAACGGTTCTTTATGGGTCAGAAAGAGAGCTTTCCTCTAATCTAAATAAAATCTGTAATTCTGTTGATGTTACTTTAGCGTTAACAGACGTAGACTTCTCGTTGTTCTCCTTGGCATTGAGAACAATTCCATGACACACCGCCTATTAAAACACCGCCGGTCGGCCTTGTGAAGAAAATTATTTAGAACTTTTGAGAACCTTCCGCAAAACAGCCTTGTATTTAGCGCCAATTAGAAACAAAACACGCTGTAAACCGCGTACAGTAATACAGCGCTGTGACTTGACATTGTTAACATTGCTGCGCACTGGAGTTTGTCTTTTTTTAAACTTCTTAATTAATATAACACTGCCTTATACTAGGACGGATTGACAGCCCGTCCAGGGTGTACCTGACCTCGTGCCCTAAGTCTCCTGGGACAGGCTCCAGGCCCCCCCGTGACTCTATATACAGGATAAAGCAGGTATAGACAATGATGAACACTGCCTGAGAATTTAAAGAATAAATTATCAAAAACAATAATAAAAAGAGAGGAAGAGGATTAAAAAAAAGTTGGCAGCTCGGTACTGTCTGTAAAATACACAAGGCTAACCAGTGATGTTAGCGAATCCTCCGACCTAACGCGCACCCCTCTACTGAGACTTATCTATACTGTATATACTCTATATCTATGTTAATAACAACAGCAGCATCGCCAGCTTGAGGTTTCTTTTGGTCCAAAAAAAATCAACATAAAAAAATTAAATAAAAATGGGGAAAAAAACCCTAGGCATATTAAAAAGTAAATCAACATCCATAATGTCCGTCTTTGGGTGGATCGTTCAAGTGCATGTGTTCGTGTGCGTTTGTATCTCAGACTTGTGCCGTGTTCTTCGCTGTCTCCGTCGCCTCGCTGCTTTCCAGATTTATGTCCACTTCCAGGAAGTCATCTGGCATCATTTCCTGTTCCTGTTGTACTCCCTTTTTGATGTCCCTCCTGCAGCAGGTCCAACCCGTTTTAGCCGGTCGTACTAACGAGAGGAAAACAGTGCCAACACACACTCCGGCCGCGCTGGAGTAAAACGCCGAGCCGTAATCCTTCGTCATGTCCACCAACATGCCTGTAACACACACACACACACACACACACATGTAAGGGAACAGATTCTACATGAACTTTCATATTTATAGCAATCCGTATTTTACCTGCGAGCGGTGGACCACCGAGACCGGCAAAGCTCTGGATGAAAACGTAAACTCCAGCGCCCATCGTCATCCTCTGCATGCCCAACACGTCGTCCTCGGCCAGCATGGGGATGTGCGTGGAGGCGACCGTGCCGAACAAGAAGCCGCAGGTTACGCAGCAGGAAGTGAGCGCCCAGAAGTGCGATGAGGCGGCAGGGAAGAGTGCCAGCACCAGGCCGAGGAGCGCCGTGCAGATCAGCAGGATGTAGATTTTCCGGATGGGTCTGCGGTTCATCACCCAGCCTATAGACAGCCGTCCAAAAATCTCGGCCGCGGCCATGATAGAGAGCATGTAGGTGGCCTTGTTGCGCTGGACCCCATACGACACGCTCAGCTCGATCACGTAGAGCTGCGGGGCGAAAAAGCCCAGGGTCGCGAAGAGGCCGAAGAGGGAGTAGAAAATGAAACTGGCGTCTTTCAGCAGCGAAAGATCGATCCTCCTTTTTCTCTCCGGAGTCTGACTTTGCTTCAGAGGAGTGGAAGACAGCGCCCGATCGTCATCGCTTCTCCCCGCCCCCTCCTCTGGGTCTGTGGCTGTGTTTTGCCCCACTGAGGAGATGGACTGAACGCCGGAGTCGACGGAGTCCAGGGACGTGCGCGTGAACTCGTTCTCTAGCTCGTATTTGTTTTCGGGATTGGGTTTAAGGGGAGACTGAGGCCCTTCCGGTTCCTCTTCCTGCTTGGAACGTTCAGGCTGTATGACGATCGGTCTGAGCACGGCTCCGCAGCCAATCACCGACACCTGTAGGATCCCTATCACAAGCATGCAGTTTCTCCAGCCAACCTGTTCTTTCAAAGCGCTGAAGGCTGAAAAAACATAGAGTGAAAAAGATAAACGATGGGAAAACAGCAGGAGTGAAGTAGAATTATAATGATATAATTTTAATTCATAACTGATTATTAGAACCTGAAAGCATAAAGTATTATGATCTCAATGTATTTGATAGTTTTGTTGTACATAAAATTGCTCTTCCGTAGAATTTTCTATTAAATAAACAAGATTCTGAAAGATGTGGAATCTATTTCAAGACATGCTGAGGCTGTTTTTGTTATACAGGTCATCCTCGACTTCCGTTCCAGGAGAACGTTCGTAAGTCGAATTTGTTCTTAAGTCCGACACAAATTGACACAAATGTACAATGTAAAGCATACCAATCCACTTGACTAAATCTCTGTCCCCTTTTCCAACACTGCCATCATGTGGCCAAAAACCGTAACGGTGCCTAAGAAAATGAATCTAACAGGTCTAATGTAACAGCGTTGTCTCTGCGCCTTTAAATCACAAGCGGAATCCCAGGCGCCATTCTGTCTTAGAGCTGTGAACTCTGTTTTGTTGAGGATTTTCTGAAATTAGGATTATTCACCATCAGGACAGCTTTACAGAACAGACATTTTCTATCATCGTGCTCCTGGACATCATTAAAACATTTAATTAAAACCTGGTGAGGCCGACTCCCCACACATACAGTACAATATACCCGACTTTAGACATTTTATACCTTGACTTATACACTAAAAATATTGTATATAATTGTAAATATTGGTATCTGGTGCACTGCAGTGTCTATTTTTTTTTTTATTAGTAACTCGAAGTCAGCCATGACCTGTAATTAACTTCTCCCTTTTCTTTTTTTTTTGTGTGCTTGATTAACATATTTAGCTTTCCTTTAAGAATTATACATTTCTTATAGGAATATAATAATATATACTGTATATATCCTATATAATATAATATATATATCAGGTCGTTACCTGGAGCTAAGGCAAAAAGCGAAAAGCACTCTCCGGTGGAGGCGAAGGATGTGACGAGCGATCTGCGCTTGTTGAAGTACTGCGAGAGGATGGTGACGGTGGGCAAAAAAGTGAGGCAGTAACCGAGGCCTGAAATAAAACAGCACAAAGGAAAAATAATAGCCACGTGGTGCAGCACGGAGCTCAGGTCACACTAAAGCACTCAGTCGCTGGCTGGCGTCAAAGGTTGCGCTGAAAGAAAACTGCAATTAAAAGAGTAAAAAAGTAAATAAAATAAAAAAAGGGGGGAAAAAGGATGAAGAAAGAAAATTATTGCGTTAGGGAGGGGTTCTTTATTGAGCAGAAATAAACGTGCTGTGATAGTCAGAAAAAAGGAGTAAATCTAAATAAGGAGAAACGACAACAGAATCTGAGTCATGGGCAACGTTTTGACATGCAAGATTCAAATCTGTACGAGGAAATTACAATAATTAAAAAAGCTAAACAGAGTCATGACTCAGCAGACGAAAGGAAGGAGTTTTTGAAAATTTGAAATACACATGTCACATACTGCAGAAAGTAAGTGCTAAATATGAGACATGAGTTTTTATAATGCTCCAACAAGCGTTTTATACAGTATATCATGATAGCAATTCAATCTCTTTTGATAACCAGCATCAATAAACTTGACAGGAACAGGAAGTAAACAGAAGGTAACAATTCGAAATAATCTAAAACTAATTCACAAAGAGTGGATTAAACAGGCTGGAGGGACAATATGCCAGATTCATGTTTATCTGTAAACGCTGTCAGGTGGACATTCTACTGATTTATTGCTACTAGACATTTCTCAGTGACCAGAATCAACACACACACACACACACGCAAACACACATGCACAGGTACCTGTAACGAGGCCTGTGGTGATGTACATCTGATTGATGGACGTTGCGAAGGCGGTGGTGATGGTACCCAAACTGATCAGGACACCCCCGACCATGACGACCGGCCGAAATCCAAATCGGTTACTGAGCACTGAGGACAGAGGAGCTGGACACACGAAACAAACACACACACACATCAATAGCACAAAGATTTTCAAATCCATGAAGCATACAACAGCCATGGTGAGAACAGATATCAGACCTGCTCTTCTGACTTTTTGGTAGTTTAACCCAGACTAAAAAGGTGCGAAGAAACGCTTCCTTGTGCCATAAACCATGACACGGCATTACACTTTGTTAGTTCCACGCTCTGAGTGTTTACCTCAATGACCTTTCCTTTAAGCTCAGGCTACAGTGATAACGCCTACACACACACACACACACACACACACTTCAGGCTCATAAGAGGCTCGACAAACACACGCCGCGTTCCCGTAATGGCTCACAGGAGACTCACACATGGATGCTGATTGCAGGCTTCCTTATGCAAAAAGCTTTCTTTAATTATCCCATTTCCAAAAGTGCTTATACTCATCATGAGAGCGAAATGAGGCTCAGGGAGAACGAGCACTCGTGTTGTAAGAGCTAGAGCGAAATGAACATGCTCGAACTGGCGGGACGAACTCTGATTGTTTCAGGATATATTTCAGATCCTATTTCTAAGCAACTATCTCTCCTTAACAAAAAATCCACGAAAATGTTTTTCTCAAAACAAATATTAATTTGTTTCATTACTAAAACACTTCCTTTTTTCCCCAGTAGATTCTTTTGAAATGTTTTTCCTCTAAAACTGATCATTTGAAAAAATAAACTTAAAAAAAATATATCTGCATTGTGTCAAAACTGATTCTAAAAACCATGAAACTTATTCTTGAATAATGTTTTTCCCCAAGAAAAGATTATCCAAAAGCTTGTTTCCCACTCTAAAAAAAATCCTAAAAGCTCTGACACTTACATTTTACCCCTTAAACTGATTCTTTAAAATCTTGCAACTTACCTTACTCTATTTTGTCCTAACACAGATTCATTAATTGTTTGATATTCTCCTTAACACTTCTCCCTTAAACATTTAGATTTTCTCAAAAACAGTGCTAAAACAAAATAACGCAAGGAATGTTTGAAACTTTAAAGAATCAGTTTAAAGGGTAAAAAGTAAGTGTCAGAGTTAAAAAAAAAAAGAAAATTTGGAGGGGCGGAATACATTTTTGGATAATTATTTATCAGGGAAAGAAACTTCAAGAATAAATTTCAGGGGGGGGCGTTTGTTGTTTTTTTTAGAATCAGTTTTGACACAATGCAGATTTTTGACAATGAATTTTAGAGGGAAAAATAGGAAAATAATCAATTTTATCTTCAATTGATCAGAATCTTCAATTGTTTAATTTTTTTTTTGCAAATTCATTTTTGTTCGCCTAAACATATCCTTATATTTCTGATCGTCCTGAGTAATCAAGGGCATCTGACCTGTGAAGGACATGACGAAGACGCAGATGGAGACGATCCAGGACACCCGGCTGTTCGTCTCTCCGAAATGATTGGTCATGTCCTGCAGAAAAATGCCGAAGATCTTGATGATGCCATAGGTGAAAACCTCGACAAAGAAGAAGGCCACGGCTACAACCCAACCCCAGCCTCCGTCAGGGGGCCGTGGGTAAACGTTGGGTTTCATGCAGCTGGGCAGAGCGGGCATCGTTCCCTGCATGGTCGACTTGTCACGTCCTGTCTGAGAACCTGGGACAGTAAAGACATATATAGGTTAGAGGAATGTATGAACACAATCATAAAGTTGATCAATCTAAGGGTTCATAACATCAGTCATGGTATTAACTAATGGTTCTGGTGTTTAATGTAAAAACACTCCGTACGGCAATCGGACAGTTCTCAGAAAGCACAAGGGTCACCTGATACACATTCACCCTCCCTGGCTACGGGTATAACTCAAACCCTTGCGTAAACCATGCTCCCTTTAGTGCCCCTGAGAAACATGACATGATTCTTCTACTCGGGTTCAATTAGTGTCAAACACCTTATCCAGCCTATAACCATAACACTCTTTCTAATCAATACAAGGATAAAACAGGAAATGGAATGGCATGCATGGAATGTTTGGAATAACACCTAAGTGTAAAATTTATGAAGGTGCTCCCATTTATTATCTTCTATGTTCTGGTCATAATTACCACTGATGATGTTCTAGTACTGTACTGTACATCTGGACGCAGTGTTCAGGCAATTACACGTCAGCTCTGTGCGTTGCTCATTCATAATATTAACATACTCATGAGCCGGATAGAGCTGCAGACGCAAGTGGCTGACGTCACGTATGGGCGGGGTTTACGGCAAACGGCTGCCGTTAGAACTCACAGTGCTTATTTGAGAGAGGAACTGAGAGGGCATTGCTTTAATTCTGTACAACTTTTAACACGGTCTTCCGGGGGTAGACCGTGTTAGAAAAGTTAGTCTGGGAACAAATAAGAAATGTTTGCTTTTTATTTGACTGTGGCTAACATGTCTAACATTATTAAAGATGATATAAACGGTGCTGTTTGAGGCAGCTCTGGGTGCATGAGAAGAGCATCATTTCACAGCACAGCAATGCGGATCTTCTCTAAACATAAACCGGCTTCAACCAGTCAGCGCACACACACAGTTTCCTGTCAGAGTTAGGACTAAATTAGCGCTTTCTGTCAGTGAGCAACCTTACCAAGTCACAGAGACGGAGTTTTTGTTTGTTTGTTTTTTTGACATTTTGACAAACAAGGGATACCACTGACTAACTGATTTCTCCCGAAAACGTACATTATACCCTCTTCATGTGATTAGGAACATATATGAGCTTAATTAATGCGTCATAAAATGTTCAACATTACCTAAGGTGTACTTACCAACAAATAATGATGACTAAGCAAAATCTCGAGAGCACAGAAGGCAGAAGCACCACTACCCCGGGCTAACGTCGTTACCTTCCTTTCATCAACCTGACCAGCATCTTAACCTTAATCAGGTTGAACCTTAACTCTCTCTCACTTTCTCTGAGGAGAAAACTCGTGAGAACGCCGTGACTCCGGTTTGATCCAGCCGCGTCAAATATCATCGCTCGCGCTCTCTCTCTTAGAAACAACTCCCGTTTTCCAGCGCGAGCATCACCGATCTAACCGGTTGGTCCTCGTGTTTTCCCCCACACTCTTTCTTTCTTTCTTTCTTTCTTTTCCTCCTCTCCGTCTCTGTCTCTCTCTTGGCAGATTTTTATACCGGCTCGAGCCGGTATTTCAGACGCGGGCACGCGCGCGCCAACCGCTACCGCGAGACACTTGTGAGCCTGCGCGCGCCCGCGCCGCGCTTTCATACAGCCCTTTAGAGCGCGCGCCCGCCTGTGCACTGTGTAACAAGTACTATTATAGAATATAATCTCACAAATAAAATGCAATTTTTTTCTATAGATAAATACATTTAAACATTAGTTCTACTGCTGATTAATTAATGTTTCTGTATTAGCTAGTTATATATGCATTTTCTTTAAACGTGGGAAAAAAATATTCACACACTACAGGCAATTTGGGAATGCCAGAATAATCTGCATGTTTTTGGACTTTGGGAGGAAACTGGCGTACCCAGAGGAAACCCACCAAGCACGAGAACATGCAATACTATAATTTCCATAAAAAGTTATGATTTACAGGTAAATATGTTCATCTGTCCAATTAAATTATACATATGGACAAAAGTATTTGGCCAAACCTACAATGACATTGTATCCAAATGCATACACAATATGGAGTTGGTCCCCTTTTGCAGCTATAACAGCTTCCACTCTTCCTGGAAGGCTGTCCACAAAGATTTTGTAGTGTTTCTGTGGGAATTCCTGCCCATTTATTCTGAAGAGCATTTATTAGGTCAGGCACTGATCTTTGACAAGAAGGCCTGTTCCAGTTCATCCCAAACGTGCTCAATGGGGTTGAGGTCACAGGGCTCTGTGTTTGGGCCGGTCGAAATTATCATTATTAATTTTTTTTTTTTTTTACCTGACCCGACTAAAGACAGCTCTTTATAATGCTGGGTGTTTCTGCAGTGATGACAGATACAGCTCTACATCCGGGGTCGCGCGCGCACCACACCGCAGTAGAGCACGAGATGCTTGCTGTCTGTGCGCGCGTAAGGGTTTGTACCGGTCAGAACAGGTTTATTCCAGTTCTGATCTGTTCCGCTGCCACATGAGGATTGAGAGGCATTAGTTCAATACGATCCATTTTAACCCCCGTTTATTGCTTGCGAGATGAGATTGTGCTTGTTATTCGTATTTTTAGTTAAGGACAAAAAAAACACACTTATTTCTGAGAAAAGTTACAAGAAGAACTATATTAACGCGTTACCACGAGGGAAGCCGGCTCAGGTTGACGTCATGCGCATGCGCAGTCGTCTAACAGGCACGGCTGATAAGGACTTATCTACAGTTTTAGAAGAACACCCTGTTAACTGGTTTTTCCCTCACAATTGAGGAGAATAAGTTCCGGCATGAATGAAGGCCATGTCAAGTGAATTTCATATGAAAATAATTATCTATTAATCACGCAGGGTATTTTTCCACAAGGCATTTTCCCATATAAAACTACATATAGCACAGGGTCTCCTGCCCTTCTGGGATAGGCTCCATGCCCCCTGCACTCACACACACACATATACTATATATATATATATATATATATCGCTGTATATATATGCAGTATATATATATATACAGTATATATAAGTGAGATGTGGTCACATGGTGGCGTAGTGGTTAGCACTGTTGCCTCACACCTCCAGGGTGCAAGTTAAGATTCCCACCTCAGGTCTGTGTGTGTGGACTTGGTGGGTTTCCTCCTGTGCTTCCCACAGTCCAAAGACATTCAGGTTAAGCTAACTGGCATTCCCAAATTGCCCATAGTGTGTGCGTGTGTGTGTGTGTGTGTGAATGACAATATGGCATTGAGCTGGCAACCCAACCCCTTAAGTAACTGCCAATATCTTGAGGTTGGGGAGTATCCGTTGCCCAATGTGCTGGATGGCACATAGATGGCTAAGTGACAGGTTTCTCGCCTGCCATGTGGAAGACCCGGGTTTGTTTCCGACCCAATAACCAAACCCCAGGCACTGGATGCAGTGCTGGTCCCAACACCTGATTAAATGGGAGGGTTGCGTCAGGAAGGACATCCGGTGTAGATGTCAAACAGTGTGTGGATCGGATGGTCACCCTTGATGGGAGCAGCTGAAATATATGTATAATATATGGCATTTGTTCTCACACATATGTACTTTTATTATTCACAGGACAATGTCACATGTGTTTGCTTGAATTCACACTTGCATATTCCAGAGAATAACATGTGGACATGGCAAGCACAAAGTTTCTGGGGTTAGCGCTGTCACTTGCCACCTTTGGCTTCTCTCTTCTGTGTAAACTGAGTTTGCATGTTCTTCCTGTGCTTTGTGGTTTTCTTCTGTTTACTCTGGTTTTTCCTTAGCACGCACAACACATGCACTGTAGGCTGACTGGCATTGCACTTAGTGTGCATTAGGTGTATGAGTGTGTTTGTAAGTGTGTGTGTGTGCACTTTTGTCTTACAAAGGGTTGGCATGCCATTCAGCTTGAACGCTTTGTACCGTAAGTTCACGGGACATATTGAAATGAATACGTGTGATAAAATTACATAAATAAAAAAATTATATATACTATACTGTATATTGATCTGGTTTTTGCTTTCATAGTCTGGCAATTTTTTATTATTTATCTTTTCTTTCATGGTTCAAGGCTAATGTTTATAGGTAAACTCTATAATAATAAATCTTTTGTTCTTGCTCGATGTCCCTCTATATGAGTAAGACCTGACCAAGTGTTTGTTCATGAATCATACTGGACCGTCTCACATCGTTGTCTGCGTCATCACATACTCACCTCGGTCAGCTTTGTGGAGATTAGTTCAGTGTTCAGTGAGTTGTCGATGTGGTTAATGAGACTTAAAAATGCACAAAATGACAGAAATTAAAAGACGTTACAAAGTTCAAATAAATAATTGTACATTAATTTTGACTTGGCTAAATAATATTGTTCCAATTTGACTTGTAACTTAAATACTACAACTTTTCCTGCTATTTTGAAAGAATTTTCAAGTACAAGTAGTGTTATGTTAATCTTCAAATGCTTGTTTGATGCACCTCTTGGCTGATGAACTACATTTTGGCAGTAGGGAACTACTATGTACTTTGGATTTTCTGGCCAATCTTTAACTTTAAATGCTCTGGCTAAAAAGTAAATTTACAGAGAAAATGGTTTAGGCTTCAGTGTCTGTTCAGAATTTTTGCATCTGGACTGCAAGTCAATATTTGCCATAGAATGATGATGAAGATGATGCAATGTTGTGTTGCATTATGCTGACTGTTGATCTTCAAGAGGTGACTTTGACCTCAGTGAGAATGTTTTGACACCCGTCATCCATTCTGTCCAATATTTTTGGGTATTTTCAGTGACAGCTTGCGTCATCTATTCATGGAGCTAAAACCCTGTTAGAGAGAAGTTAGTGCAGCACACAGCAAAAACACACAAGTCACGATTTGTTTGAGTGCTTTGCTGAAAAGCTTGGTCTTCTGTCTTTTCTTTAAAGAGAGCCAGTGACTCAGATGTTGAACATCCAGGAAAAGTTCAGTCCAAGTGAGAGGATGTTCATGTCTTAAGGAATTGGCTTATCGAGTTGAGCTGTACTACAAGTTTGAAGGGAACATAGCGCATAGTACGCAGAGCGTAGCGCAGACCGTGCAAAGTTCAGAAAGAGTTAATGAGTTACAAAAATGAAAAATTACCTGTTACCCTAAACGTAGAGAATAATCACCCCGACTTCCTTTAAATGCATCTGAAAAAAATTTCTGAAGGCCTGAATTGTGGACATGTATTTGAAAATATGTTCAGACTAAATTGTTAAAAGAATGTATGTTTTACAGATGAGGCCTGTAGTCTTACCTGCAAAAGGCTGATTTTAACCTGGTTACTACGTTCACTTCAGTCTCCAATCAGCTATCAAAGTGTGCCTTCAGTTTGTTTGAAATAAAAACCTCTTTGCAGATGAGATTAAAGACTCCTGTTTTAGATAATCAGTAGGCTAATGTGTGATTGGTGGTCTTTTAGTTTGTAGTACACATTATAGTAAACAAACTGTTCATGAACTAGCATTATAGTTAAATAACAAACAAGCATTATAGGAAACAAGCTAAACCGCAAAATAACATTATAGTGAACAGGCTAAGCCACAAAATAGCTTTATAGCAAACTTAATAACCACAAACTAACATTATAGCTGAATAATCATAATCATTGATAAGTATCTGTCTGTATTTTATGGGCATTGAGGACGTCATTAATTCTGACCAAATCTCCAACTTCATTTGCAGATACGAAGACCCAAACTTGCAGGGAACCTCCACCACGCTTCACTGTTGTCTGCAGACACTCATTTTGGCAAACAACATGCCAAAGCCAAATATTGCTGATGCGGGATAACTACCTTGTACCTTGTTGTTGTGCTCAGTGTTGCCATGGTGTATGACCTGTGACATGAAACTGTCTTCCACAACCTCACCTTAGTAGCAGAGTTTGGCTGTTCCTTACACAATCTTAAGCCTCCTATATGACTGTTGCTGTTTCAGTTAATGACTGAATTTCAACCTACATATGAAATTTGATGATCATTAGCACCTGCTTGGTATAATTGCTATAAATATTAATACACCTGACTCTGATCCTACAAAATCTCTGACTTGTACAAGTGTGCAAGTGTTGAATTGATGCTGGTTTAAAGCCAAAGGTTGGTCACACCAAATATCGGTTTGATATAAAAATCTTTTTTTTCCTGCTTGCTCACATTCCATTTGTAAATTGATCAACATAAACAAAAAATACATACATTTTTTAAAGGATTCTTACTTTACAGCATTGCTTCTCACCTGCCTAAAACCTTTGCACAGTACAATAAGTTTGCACAAAATGTTTTTTTTATACATGCTATATTTTTTTATACGTTATATCATAGCAATGCAAATCTGTCTCATTTGACCCAGAGCTGCTCTCGGGTCTGAGATGGAGTTCAGGACCGCGGACAGCTCCGAACCAAACCCACCCTCTGGGTTTCCACACATTCTCTTGGATTAGCCTCTTCGCGTCAGAGGAAATCCTGACTCACTTCCGCTTCTGGAAATACCATGTGGCAGTGAGCCGATCTTCCCTCTGCCTGGCCTCATTCCTCAACCAAAGACGTCAAACGATTTCAGCTCACTTCCTGTGCAGGAACTTTTCACTGCCACATGAAAGACCTGGAACTAAAATGATAACTTTGTTCCATTAAATTACAAGTCTCGCCTGGCCTAGAGGCCAGAGGGGAAGTGAATCTCCGTCCGTACTGGAATATTTTTGGAAAACCGATGTTTGGCCTGATATATTTAGAAACAATTAATTCAATCTGGTCATCGCAGTCACAGAGTGTACAGTACACTGAAACCATCCACGGATTCATCCATTCTGAGTCATTCACGCAAACCTGATTCATGAACAAAAGATTTGCTTTAATTATTTTCTTGGAAATCTAATAGCATGTGTGACCATAAGTGACCAGAGTGTATCAATGACCTACTTCTAATACATGATTGTGTGATGAGAGTTGATGTGCTGAAGTTTTCTGTGATGAGACATTTATTTAGTATTTATGGAAGTAGTCTCCACAATCAGAAAAAGGTTTATGGTTACAGTCATAGACTTAATAAGAACAGGACAAACCCTCAATGATGTCACCCATAGGTTTTTTGCAGAGCGGTTCTGAAGCTACAGTTATCACTATCTTGGCTTAACTTAGATAAAATTCTAACACTGCTTTAAATATAAAGAAATGTGGCTAACATAAATTTTTATGACAATGTTACTTTGCATTTGATTGTGTCAGGGTGAACTCGCTGACCAGAAGACGTAGCTTTAGCGGTTAGCCCAATGTCGCGTGGATGGTAAACCCAAACGCGAAGAAAAGCGAGTAGGCAGGATCATTGGAGATGTGGTGAAGTGTTTCAACTGAGAGATGTGGAATACTGGATGGATCCGGAGCGCCGCAGGAGGCTGGAGCCGGTAGGTGACTGGGTTTATCCGTAGTGTGATGCGGTATGGGCCGATGAACCTAGGTGAGCGTTTACGTGATTCAGTGTGAAGATGGAGATTTTTTGTGGAAAGCCATACCCTGTCACCTACGTGGTACAATCGTCCC
>JAQMYJ010000008.1:3118826-3139195 GCA_030014305.1 Clarias laeviceps
GACTGTCATTTGCATTGACTAATTATGAAAATCAGAGAAAGATATCATTTGCGTAATAATTTGGAACGTAGTGTAATTCCTTTAGAGTGCAATGAACCCAGCCGAATTTTAATAAGGCTGTGGATTTGGATCACGATTCCTGAAAGCACCCTAATAATAATAATGAATTTAATCCATTTTGGAATAAAAAAAAAGCACATCTCTGGCCATATTTACTATTAAATTTAATATACATAATAAGTATATCTAATTATATGTAATTATATATAAAATAATAAAAGTAATATTTAGCTTGCAGGAGATGGATTCAGTCGCTTTATAGGTTGTGACATGTGATGTTTAAAACTGTTATTATGGTATGTAATGATAGGGTGACTTTTTGCAGAACCAGCTCACTGGCTTTCTAAACAAGTCCTACAAACACCCAGCCTAGAAAAACGATACATTAAAGTTCAGGTTCAAGTTATTATTATTATTATTATTATTTTTACTTTACTGGAAATTTAGCTGTTTTAGAAAATGCCCTAAACACAGGGTTACAGTAGTAAGGCTCCTTACTAGTGGTTATTATTTGTTTATGTACATGTACACTGAAAATATATATATATTTTTGATAAATATATCTTTCACATAATGTTGGAAAAAGGTGCAGATAGGTGGGACCCAAATGCAGGACACAACAGATCAGATGGTGTTCTTGAAATTTTAATAGAAGTTGCAATCAGCAATGATCAGAAAACTGAGGAAGTAGATTGATGGGCGTATTGACGCTCGCTGGCAGATTCCGTTCTAGGCTTGGAACTCGGGGTCAGGTTGGTGAGTGGACTGCAACAGGAAACTGGGGACGGTGTTGAGCAGCGCACTTATCCTGAGACACTATACTGGGGTCTATACAGTGCATCCGGAAAGTATTCACAGCGCTTCACTTTTTCTCCATTTTCTATATTACAGCCTTATTCCAAAATGGATTAAATTCATTATTTTCATTAAAATTCTACAAAAAATACCACATAATGACAATGTGAAAAGACTTTGTTTGAAATCTATTGAATTATTAAAAAGAAAAAAGAAGGCCTCCGAGTGGTGCAGTGGTAAAGTGCTCGCCCTATCATTCGGAGGTCGTGAGTTCGATTCCCGGGTGATGCTGTAACCTCTCGCAATTCATAGACCTCTCTGAGAGAGCTGATTGGCCGAGAAGGGAGGGATGAGAGGGACTTCGTGCTCCCAAACTAATCACGGCTCTACAGCCAATCAGGGGCGTCTGTGAGCTCACGCAAGCGGAAGGAGCGGATAGCGCTGTCCTCCGAGTGTGTTACGCTGCCCCTAACGATGCGTGAGCGAGCAGTTCGAAAAGATGGGGTCAGCTGGCTTCATGTGGTTCGGAGGTAACACGTGATAGTCTTCGGCCCTCCCGGCTGAGTGGTAGTAGTAGCCTTAATGTGCCACTAGTGACTGGGAGGAATTGGACACGACTAAATTAGGGAGAAAATCGGGGAAAAATCCAAAAAAAAAGAAAAAAAATCATACTGTATTTACATAAGTATTCAGAGGCCACTGTGCTTATTGGGACCTTCAATGATGCAGAAATCTTTCTGTACCCTTCCACAGATCTACAAACAATTCCTTGGACTTCATGTCTTGGTTTGTGCTCTGACTTGCACTGTTAACTGTGGGACCTTATACAGAAGGGGGTTTATCTTTCCAAATCATGTCCAATCAACTGAATTTACCAATCGAGTTGTAGAAGCATCTTAAGGATGATCAGTGGGAACAGGATGCACCTGAGCTCAAATTTGAGTGTCATGGCGAAGGCTTTGAGTACTTATGTACGTGTAATATTTCCATTTTTTATTTGTAATAAATTTGCAAAGATTTCGAACAAACGTCTTTAATGGTGTCATTGTGAGGTATCATCTGTAGAATTTTGAGGAAAATAATTAATTGAATCCATTTTGAAATAAGGCTGTAACATATACAGGCTGTAAAATGTGGAAAAAATGAAGCGCTGTGAATACTTTCCAGGTGCACTGTAGCAGGTGGCCTACTGAAATCTGAGGAAGACTGGAGCTGATTAAAGGGTTAAGACAGGGGATTAAGGAGAGAGTAGCTTAATCAACTCTTTGGTTTTAAACACCTACCCACTTTATCACTAGGCAACAGAGACAAATACGTGAAGATCGCTTTTGGCTCATGTAGAGCTGGGTAGACCAACACGTAGCAGGAACAGCCGGGTTTGCTAGAACTAGCCAAAAAGACGTTAGAGCAGGTTAGTTGTCTGAGATAAGATACAAATAGTGTCAGGGCAGACATACAACTTCTGTTAGCCAGCTGCTACCCTAAACTCAGAGATGGTGGCTTGCTTAGTCAGTGTATCACAACAGGTAGATTCAGCATTGTAGGAACAGGCAGAATCAGGACAGATTCACGGAAAGACTCAGGAAACCCACCTGACCATCGAACGCCAACGCATGCCACAGGAAGTGCTCCAAACAAGATGGCCACCAACCCGAAGGAGCAAATCATGGCACATGATATCATTACAAAATACATCCATCTTCTGTACAACTTATAGTATGCAGCGTTGCAGGGAGACTGAAGCCTATTCCTGGGAGCTTAGGGCACAAAGCAGGATACACCCTGGATGCGATGCGACCTCATCACAGGACACCAGCGCACACACTCAATCATATACTGTACCAAGGGTAATTTGGAGACACTAATCGTCCTAGACCACATGGCTTTGGACTATGTGGGAGAAAACACAGCAAGCACAGGGAGACCATGCAAACTCCATGCACGCAAACCATCGACAAGATTCGAACCCTGGATGTGTGAGGCGACAGCACTAACCATTGAGCCACCGTGCCGCCCAAATCTAAAATGATCGAGCCTAATTTCAGGAATTTTACTCATTTCAATTCATTGATATCATGTCACTGTCATTTGTATCGTCTTGTAGTCAGGGTTATCATGTTTATAACAAAGGTGTCTAGTCTCATCCAGAAAGCGCCGGTTTGGGTGCAGGTTTTTATTCCAACAAAAGACAAACCACACCTTCTAGTCTGTTGAAAGCCAAGCTCCTCTGATTCAACATGAGGAATCAGGTGTGGCTCTGGCGTAACTGGAATGAAAACCTGCAACGACACAGTTGATTTGGCGATAAGATCACTGATTTATATTAAGGACAAGATTCCTGGTTTCCGTCTTTGACATTTACACAAGTTTCCAAGTTTGTTTTGTACGTCCCCTTCTGCCAGGTCCTTCACCAGGTTGTTGCTGCTCATCTGGGATTTGGTTGCTGTTGGCAAAAATAAGGAACCCTAAAGAAGTGTCTTATAAGTTTTTGTCATTTAAACAATAAACACTAATATACAGCATAATGGATTTGAAATGACTAAGAATTTCTGAAAACAACAGGCACTAAAAAAAAAAAAAAAGTTGTGTTTAAGATCCGATGCTCCACCCACAGAGTAATTTTCAGGACACAAGTATTAAGACTGCACCATTAAGTGATTGTAATTGGCTCACTGATCTTCTGTACATCGGCTGTAGGTACAGAGGTCCGGTTATATAAAATCCTTTGAGATAAGCGACTATTATGACGGACATCACTTACTGTTTAATCCTTAGCGGTTTAATGATTAATTTATTGATATAAATCAGATAACACTTTGAATTGGATTAACTTTGTCCAGGTTCCGGGTTCGATTCCCGCCTCGGGGTCTGTGTGCATGGAGTTTGCATGTTCTCCCCGTGCTTGGTGGGTTTCCTCTGGGTTGTCTGGTTTCCTCCCACAGTCCAAAGACATGCAGATTAGACTAATTGGTGTTCCCAAATTGCCTGTAGTGTGTGTACTGTATACTGTATGTGTGTGTACCCCGTCCTCGTGACTTAAGTCTCGTGGAATAGGCTCCAGACCCCCTGTGACCCTGTATACAGGATAAAGTGGTAAATAACTTTGTCTACAACTAAATAAAAACTTTGATTTTGATATCAGGTTTATCAGCAGGGTTCTACAGAGCTTTACGACTTTAAAGACCTTGAAAATTATTATCTGAGTTCAGACACGGAGTACAAGCTGATGAGATTACTGAAAAGATAATGAAGATACAGTACACACCTCCTGCTGCATTTTTAATCATCTGTGAATACAGCCTGGTGTTCTGGCTTCTATCGAACCCTTGGACTCACACACAGGCTGATATGAAAGCTCTGTGATGTGTGTCTGAATACCGCTTTTCACAATTTGTCTCCAGCGCTTCTAACCCTGATAGAAATAGAAACCAACGACAAACAATTATGATGGTTTTGCAACCTGTCTAGACTGAGTGAGATAATATACCCTTTGCATGGCAGTACATGAAGTGCTAACATTTGAATCACCCCAGGGTATTTTGGGTGTAAATGGATTCAAATATGAAATTATATTCGTAGGAAACGTTCGGCGCGTTGCAGAGTAACCGGTTTAACTTCTCAGCTTGTCCTCTTTATCTTTTCCTGGTTCTCAGGATTCTTCTACCCGCTCATATGAAATGGGACGTTCAAGACAAACCAGGACTTGTGATGAAATTTCCAGTAAAAGCGATTAAAATAGTGAAACACTGGGATGGGTGCATTAGTGTAGCAGGGGATTATATAGACACATAAAGGGTGTTTTACTCTCAGAACTGTGTTATTCTGCACAATCAAAAGTCCCGCTTTGATCTCATAATTTGACCTCTCAGTGATTTGTGAAACCTAACACACAGTGGTGTGGTGGTGCGTTGTCCTTTTTCCATTGTTCACGTTTAGAGGAATGAAATAAGAGGAGTTTGAGGAAGTGCAATATCTGAGGGGTATTTCAGCTGGAGAGTTAACACACAAAACACACACACACACCAACTTTGCAGGAGACCTGAGACCTGTGTTAGCCTGTTGAAGAAAAAGTAACATATCGGACCTTTAATCGCTCAGCTCTAATCACAGCCTTGTAGTTCAACATTCTTTATTTATATTTATAATTATTTATATTATATAACGTGATCATATATTGTAATGAATAACTATAAGTGTCATGACGTTATAGGAAAACAATCATTGCCAATCAATTGTGGTGTAAACATACTCAAATCAGACCAGACAAGAGAAGTGCTTTGCATAATTTTATTCATATTTTCTATAGATTCTTTTTTATTTTTTTATTTTTTTCATTTTTTTTGGTCTTCCAGCAATTCTGCGAAATACAAATAAACTCATAGGCACGTACACATTTAAAAAGCACACCCTGCTGTATTAGTGTTCAGGATGATGATGTGTAAACATGGTATTAATACATTAATACAGCACGTTAAAAACAACAACAAAAAAAAAACTATTTGCCTCTGTAAATATGACAATGTTAAACAAAAACCAACAAAACAACAGAATTAGAATTGACTATAATATAATATAATATAATATAATATAATATAATATAATACGATGCTACAGTTTTACATCTTCATGAAACGTGTGTGGTTTCCGTGGCTACGGTTTGTTCATGCATATAACACACCCTTCAGGAGAGCGAGCGACAAAGACCACGCCCTCCTGATGCTTTTTCTGCCCGTGACGTGTTAGCACCCTGAAATGAGTCGGATTAGTCCGCATAGTGGGTTAATTATTCCTGAAACGAGTTAATTAGTCCCGGCTTGTGGACCGAGGGTCGTCCCGCTCCGGCTTGAAGGCTCTCACGGACGGCCGGTTCTGCCACGACGGGATCCGCCAAGACACCGATTTATCTACCAGAAACCAGAATCACAAGACAGTTTTTATTGTTCTCTCGTGCTCGGGTGTGTTATAGACAAAATAACAGAGTGCAGCAGCAGGAGTGTGTGTCCCCAGCATCATCTCTACTAATCTCACATGCCAAAAGAATACACGAACAATCCCTGTGTTTTCATTCCCGTCCTTAATGCACCAAGCCACTAGAGATGTGGAGGAAAAAAAATCACCATGCTGAGCCCAGAATAATTTTTTTTTTAAGGTGGTAAAATGTTGCCGTTCCTCTATAATCCTACAGGTGGTGCACTCTAAACTACTTACACACTGGTACAAGCAAATTATTTGCAAAGTTTGTTTAGAGTTATAAAAAATTCAACAAAATAAATTAATATCGAATCAGTTTATTTATAAAATTGTGATACTAACAGAATTGCAATACAAACTGAATCTGCCTCTACGTATCGCGATAACATCGTATCGGCTGGTCCCCGGTGGTTCCCATCCGTACTACCCATGTGTCTGCCTGCATCATGAATGAATCAAAGAATGAATTAATGAGCGAATTAATGAATTAATGAATGATGTTTTTCATTCCTTTAAACTCCCCAAATATCCCCGAAACAAGTTATTTCCTCTTATCCATTTAATCACAGCAGCTTTCTTTAACCTTCATTCCCAAAGCAGCCTCGTTTTTTCCTTTTTCTTGTTACAAAGCTCTGACACTGGAGACTCCTTCCCATAAAATGTAAAAATTAACATCTCCTCAAGTAGCATTTTCCGAATGTGGAGTCAGACGTGTCCCTGTGAACGAGATGTTGCTATGGAAACGATAACGCTGTGATCCGTAGCTGCACTAGTGTCTGGGCTGACCAATCAGAAACGAGAACTCAACAAGCTTGTGACGCAAAACGGACAAACGCACAACTAACTACAGTACAATGAAGTTCCAAATAATGTTACAAGAAATGATTTGAACTCCACGGCTAGATTTTGCTAACTACTATAGCTAGTTTTCATGATTGACTTTGTAGTTCTTTCTTAGGCAGCAAGATTTACTCACACTTCCCTCTCCACACTTGCTAACTTGCTAACTAGCTAACACTGTTTTGCTGGCTCTTAGTATCAGTGTAAACAGTTCAGTCACTTGTCATATATGAATAAAGAAAAAAAAACTAAACACATACAACTGAAAAGTTATTGATTGAAAATAGTAAGTATTTAATTGCTCGCACTGCAGCAATGCCTTCTGGGTAAGAGCTCAGCTGAAAGGTCGTTAAGAAGAACTAAGTGAGAACTCAAGTAGAAAGAAGTGCACAGAGTGTGTTTAAGACAGAACGGAGACACGTGGTGTGGTCACTGATTTGGAATTCAAGTGTCTCTAAGAACGGCACTTGTGTTGCCAGATTGGGTGGATTTCCACCAATCAATCAATCACACCAATTTGGGAACACTGATCACGCCAGATGTTTTTCTACCCAAAAGGAGACTAAATAATTTGAACAAATGTGCAACCGTTTAAACGTTTACTACAAATGAGACAAAACGAACAAGTCATTGTTGGTGTACACCATTACACTGAGCTAAAAATTTGGATGAGGACATTAGTGGGTTTCTCTCCTGCCCTGCGCAAGGCCCTGTATAAAATGAGAGGGTTGCATCAGGAAGGGCATCCGGCGTAAATCGGATCGGATGTTCCACAGCGGCGACTCCTCTATGGGAGCAGTTGAAAGACCAACAACAACTGAGCTAATATTTGGAAAGCTATACATGGTAATGGTTCCTTGGGTCAGACTTTGAGAACTTAATAGCTACAGTTTTACAATATCTTAAGACTATTACTTGTCACGCTGGACATCACTAAGCCAATAAAACCTCGGCCAAAATGTTCTCTGTGTCAGATAACAGAACAAACGATAGACGTCCTCAATTAGCTTGATCCGGAAAATAAACTCATCGATAAACACAAGCATTGTTCAGAGTAATAATGAGGTCACAAGGGAGATGCTTCTACCCATTCTCATGTTTTTGATCCTACACAGCTGTTAGATGAGCTTCACAGTAGCTGAGATCCAATATTTCTCAAACTTGAAGATATTCAGACGTTTGTTGTTGGCTGTCTTTTGTCGCAACGACCAAACAAATGTTTTTATTTGATGCCAGAACTAAAGGCATCAAACACGTCCAGTTAAATTAGAACGAGAAGAGAAGACTTTCGTCTGTGAAAGGGCTTTTGGATTGTATTTCCGTCAGCCTGAGTTAGAAGGCGAGGTGTAAGAATTGTTTAAAATGACTTGCGTCGATTTACGTCGCCATTTGATTTATGTGCGCACACACACACACACACACACACAAGATACTGTGTAAAAGTCAACAACTACTATTTTGTTTTCAGGAAAATGCCAAATATTACAGTACAGGTGTTGTAAATGTTGTTTTTGTAATATTCGATGTTGAGCTTCATAAACAAACACTGCAGTGGCGGCCTGAAAATGGAATTAATAGACTGTCTGTATTCTTCCATCAACCATGTTGGAAATTACAGCGGCACCTCAGCATACGGACTTGCACCTTGAATTTTCACCATGAGAGCTAAAATTTTGCAAGAAATTTGCCTTCCCACACAAAGGATTTTCTGGCATACAAGAGACCAAGCTGGTCGCGCATACGTCCGGTTGCACATATACATACATCCGTACGTAGCTGATTAAAACCTGTTTGCGTCAGTGGAAAGCCAAGTGACGCGAGTTTACTTTTTTTTGTGTGGGTTGTCTTTTTTTGCATTTTGTGCAAGATATAGTGAAGACATAGCACCATGGGTCCCAGGAATGTTATCAAAGAGAGTAGCAAGAAGAAAACGGGGCCACATTCAGTTTCATTTTTTAAAGCAGCCGGTGCCAAGAGGAATCATAAATTAAGATTAAGTGAGGTTTAATGTATTGGTAATACAATGTATTTTTGGGTGGCTGGAACGAATTATCTGCATTTACATTATTTCCTATCGGAAAATGTGTTTCGTCCTAAGAACTCGCTTCCGGAACGAATTAAATTCTTATACCGAGGTACCGCCGTATTCACGCCTTTCGAGGATTTTTTTTTTTTTTTTGCAAAACTGCAAGTTAAACCTCCAAACTACCTCCAAAACCTTGCAAATTACACCTTACACGCACCATGGCGCCTTACTGACTTTTGGGATTGGTTCATGTTCAGATCTGTGATGCTAACTACAGTGAGTTCAGAATTCCACCTCCTGCTGCACCACACACACTTACCGAGCAATGATCTGTTTAAACACTTCTTCATACAGAATTCTTCCTGATTTTATTCTAAAACCATCAAATATCTCTGCAGCTTACTGCGTACACAGCAACAATGCAATGCAAAGACAGCACAGCTCACGCTGATGTCCGTTAGAAGGCTTGCTTGTAGAAGAAAGTGATTTTGACCTCACTCCTGCCTTCACAGATGCACTTCTTTAACTAATTACCTCACCATGCATTATTATATCAAACTATTTAGCTACGTCCATGATGGTGAGCATGTGATGACAAATATCGCCCAACGAATATGCCTTGCCTGATAACGGAGACATTATGGACATTTTAGTTTCATCCATATTGTTGTTGTTGTTGTTTTTTTTGTTTGATAAATAGGATTTACATGACCGATGAAAAAGTCAACCAGACTCCACGGGGAAACTATAACGCATATGCATAATAATTAATAATGATCTGTTTATCATCGTAGCTTAAAAAGAGAGATATAATTTTTAAAAAAAAGTCTTTGATAAGAAGTCTGTAATATGTTTGTAAAAATATATATCTTAGTGATGTCATATTATCTTCATCTCTTATCTTATTTCCACTCACACCCGCCCACAGGTGGAACCCCGCGAACATGATAAAGCTTCCATCAGGACTGAAAATCAGTGATTATTGCTGTAAAATCTAAACACCCACAGCCCGAGGCACAGAGACTAAACACTGCAAGAGTGTACAGAACACACACAGAGAGTTAAACACACACTGTGGTGTTTTGGGCGAAATTGGTGACGAAGGTTCGAGGGATGGTGGTGGCGGCGGCGGCTGAGTTTAGTGATTCGGATGAAGTTTTAGTGATTGGGATGGATTTTATGGGTTCTGAATGCTCACTGGAGGAAACTCGGTCTCGTCGTCCAGACACACGGGACCGGCGGCGAACTCGTGCTCTGGAATCACCTCGCCCTTCATCACCCCACCGTCCTCGGAATATCCTGAGTGAAAAAACACACACACACAGATTATAGAAGTAATCCCTTCAACCTTTGAGTAACCAGAGAAACATATCAACTATAACTAAAGCTATAACCATTTTGAACTTGTATAGTTCCTATGGAATACAAAAACAATCTTTAATCAATCTTTAGTGAATCTTCATTTGCACGCTGCCGGGCTGTAAATGTGAAAGGACTCGGTTTGCTCTGTCATACTGGGCTCTCAGTTCGGGACCTCAGACTGCTGTGGATATGTTCGCTAAAACGACCTGTGTTTTAACTCATACTGTAATGGTGCTTCACATATGAGACAAAACTGGTTTTAAACTTTCCGCAGGAAGTATAAACATATTGATCTGTCCATTTATCTTTGAAGGTTCAGTCTTTAAAGTCTACTTTCCTTTTCTTGGAAGCTCAGTGGGTAAGGCCTTGGACTACAGTTTGGAAGGTTCCAGGTTTAAACCCCACCACCACCAAGTTGCCCCTGTTGGGCCCTTAAGCAAGGCCCTTAACCCTCAACTGCTCAGATCTATGATGAGATAAAAAAATGTAAGTCGTTCTGGATAAGAGTGTCTGCCAAATGCTGTAAAGTAAATTATGTAAATGTGTCCTTTTTGTTTCTTTTGCACACTCTGTCATTACACGATAAACTATTGTGTCGATTGGCTCTATTGAGAAAAAAACTCCACTAAATTACTAGCATATTAATTATATTTATTTAAAAAGCATTAGGATCCTGATAGAACTGTCACTCGGTCCAGATCTGGACCGCAGATCGCCATTTAGTGTTGCCTGCTCTAGGAAAATAAATCAACGATGGGATGACGTGATGAATCAGAGTCACTGTTGTGGTTTGAAATGTGATTCATATCTCTTATGTCTCAACAGCAATTTGCCAAAACGTTATTGTTTTATCCATTAAAGAATAAAATTGTTATTCTAATCCGTTTGTAATTATCTCTAATAATTGTGGATCATCTCTGAAAGAGGTCAGATGTGTCATTATTAATAATACGAATATTACACCAGTCTCTCCTTCTCCTGCCTCTCTCTTTCTTTCTTCAAGTTAATTTTTTTAAAAATCATTAAATTAAATTAAAAAGACCATGTAAGCTGGAGACTCCTTCCATACAGTACATACTTAATAAACACCTTCTTATAAAAAAAAAAACCTCATTGTTTTAACATTGTAATAAAACCTAAACTATAACTATGGCTATAAACTACAAACTACAGCTATAATTTTCTAAATGCAGAACTTCTTAATGGAATAATGATTATGTCTGGGTAGTCCGCGCGTGTGTGCGCGAGTGTGTACCGGTCAGCTTGGCAGAGTCGTGTCCGCTGGTGCCGATGGCCGCCGTGGCAGCGTAGGAAGGAGCCACCGTTCCTTCAGACGCCTCGGCCTCCTCTTCCGATCCTAAGAGCCTGGGGGTCAAAGGTCAGTCAGATACACTGGAATGAGTCAGGTGACATTAGAAACAAAAAGACTTAGCAAATGAACAAGCAGAAGTCTTGTGACTGACTTAAACACACTTAAACAACAGGGAAGCTAAAATCTGATCGGTTCACCTGGTTTCATTGTCATTGGCGACCGTGTATGGGATAGAGGGAATAATACACCCTTCATGCTGTTATGGGAAAATAATCACCTCCGAGGTGGTAAGACTAACTCCACGCAGTGTCAGTTCACATCGCACCACACCTGCCTCGATTATTTTCCTGTACGCAGCATGACACGGCACATTTCTTTCATTGCATATAACGCCAATGAGGGAATATGAAACGCGTGGTATTTTTCCTTTCATATTTTCAAACTGAACGCTGCAGGATGAGAAATGAGCTTCGGGAGAAACTGGACAAAGTGTACGGAGGCGGTGACATATTAGTGTAAGCGCAGGTCAGTTTCATTAATCTAGCAAGAGTTTGAACGTACAGAAGAGAGACAGCGCACCCTAGTGGTGACCGGCTGAAGCACACTGTGTCGTCTCGGTGGTTTCTGTTGACACGGCGCTCGTGATCGTTCATTTTCTAAAGTGATCATTGTTAAAGTGCTTAGTTTCATTTCATGTTGGTTAAAAAAAAAAAGATAAGAAAGGAAAAGTTATTCATGTGTGTGCTCTTTTAAACTGCTGGTGTTTTCACTTGGCTTAAAGACTCCACAGATATCAAGTTCTACTGAGTTCAGTTTTTCTTTTTTCTCTTTTTCCACTCTGAACTGCATTTGAAGTTAAAACCACGTCCATTTACAAGCTAACGTTTAACCCCTTGTCGAGTCCCAGGAACCAAAGCGTGATGACGCAGGTGTGAGCGTAGCAACCCTTACCTACATCAATACACCACCGTTTGTTGTTCGCTCTCACCTGTGGTTGTGTACCAGCGTGCATTCTCCTCCATCCTGAGGGTCAATGTTATAAATAAAGAGCTGCCCTTCAGACGAGGCTACAAGGAGCCGTGGAAGCTTCTGGATTCTGAAACGTAAACAAGCATTCAATATACTGTTTAATGCACCACAAGAACAAGCTCATGACAGGGAGTGAGTTCCCACAACATAACATGATAAAACATGTGACTAGGCGGACGGCGGGTGGCTGTGTGCTTGCTGCTTTTGTGCTTGTGCGTTTGTGTGTGTCAGCATGTGAACACTCACGTTGTTAAAGTGCAGGTGTGTTTGTGTCCGTGTGTGTTGAGGCGGACCGTTGCGAACGCTCGATCCTGACTCATCATTCCTGAAACCTGTGCCGGCAGGTAGCTGCTCGCCGCCGAAAACATCTTGCCCACATACGCCGACCATGAGGGGTTCTCCTCCTCTCTACTGCACACACACACACACTTTATAGAAAATCTCTTCATGTTCTTGTTCCTGTCACTATGACTGGATGAAAAGTATGACGTGTCATCACTGTTTAATAAATCACTGTAGTATAAGGAGAATAAAACATCACATGAAGTATGGCTTTTAATTATATTTCACTCCATGAAAGGTGAATGAAAGATCCTCAGCTTGCTTGTATAATGTGTTTGTCTTTCTATGTATCTTTATTTATATGTGTGTGTGAGTGTGTGTGTCACTTCCGTACCCGTGTCCATGCTGCTCCAGTTTAAAAATGTGGACCGTCTCGGTATTGCTCGAGGCACACAGGAACTGCGCATCGGGACTGAAGGACAGAGAGCTGATATTCACGTATCTGCGCAGGAGTGCACAAACACAAACACACACACACATTTAGCACGCATACAAAGAAAAAACGGCTCTAGAAAAACGTAGCAGAATAAACTCTGGGCCATGTGGCGAATTCAGACCTCTTCATTCCTCTGCGAAACTCAAACAGTCTCTGTCCCTCTGGAATGGAAAACACTCGGATCACTGTGCCCTTGAAAAGTACAGGACATAGAGTCTGTTAATCCCTGGTCGTGTGTGTGTGTGTGTGTGTGTGCATTAAGAAATGCTTAACGTTCTTGAATTCAGCGTATACACAGTGTCTATTATGTTTAAAAATCACCTACGGATCCAGACTTCTATTGGTATAAAACTTGGTATAGTTGTGTGTGTGTGTGTGTGTGTGTGTGTGTGTGTGTGTTTACCCTCTCCGAGGCACTGGCCAGTTTGCTGCCAGAGGCGTTGAAGGTGATGGCGGCTAACTGACTATCATGAGCTGGAATCACGGTCACCGTGTTCTGTGTGTGGAAAAACAAAGACGAGAACATAAACACGGACTCGTTTTTTGGAGCTAACTCTCAGAGATATTGTGAACAGTCACATATTTCAATAAGGTATTAGTATCTAAGAGACGTGTTATCATAATTTACGTGTACCAGTCAAAGATTATGCATGTAGACACTTTGTTTTACTGCAGACCTTTAGCAAAAACAGCTAATTAGCACTATCAGGGATTCAGATACGATAGCTCAATAATAATATTTATAAACCAAATCTGTAGCCACACTGTATGTCTCCAATCCACTCAGAATAAGACGTAATAAAACAGAACATCTGTCAAGATGTAATTTGCATCTTCAACCAGTATCCTGCCCTAATGATTATACCGCTATTGTGGTGCGTTTACCAGATTGTTAGCGTCGTAGAGGATGATTTCTCCGATGGTGGCGCTGCCGGGGTACGCTAGGTAGGAATTGGAATGGTTGATGGAGAGAGCACAGAGACCTGCAGAGGATCACAAAGAGTTTAGGACATGGCTCTTTTACAAAACTTAAATAATTCTTTTGATTGTGTAAAGCTGCTTTGCGACAATGTCAACTGTTAAAAGCGCTACACAAATAAAATTGAATTGAATTGAATTGAAAAAGGTGTTCAAGTCAAACCAGGATTGTGGCTGTGCATAATAACAGAACGCAATTATCCAAATAAAAACTACTTTTATTTCTCTATATAACATACTATTCAGATGTTTTTTTGGCTACAAGACTCAACCCTGTACTGTGATTGAAGTCTTCAGTAAATTTCCATCACTTTTACACCTTCACTCATGAGAGATTTCATCACAAGTCTCGGTTTGACTTATATATTATAAGCAGATCGAGCGTACAAGGTCATGGGTGTACAATCATATTAAAAGTTACAAAAACAGACCTTCGCTTAGACTACCAGAAAAAGTGATTATTTAAAAAAAAATTGTCTGAATCAAAAATTATTCTACTGTAAATATTATTTTTATTTTCTCTATTTATATTCTTTTTATTTTATTTTATATTCTTTTGATATTATTTTATTTACTTCTTAAAGATATGTAGAAGTACATAATTATTGAATGAAAATTTAACAAACTGTCACGGCTGAGATACATATAAGTTTAAACACTTAAATAGTTCTTTAAAAAACAAATGACAACTTAGAAAATGAAATATTTAAACATGACTGACATAAATGGAATGGAATAATAATAATCAATCATAAATTTTCACTTTTTCGACCAGAAGTGGAGCAACAGAAAAGCGTTTGCTCTATTATCTGGAAATTGCAATTGGGTTTAAACTCAAAGATGCCTAAACTACCCACCACCAGCAATTACTTGACCCAAACTATTTTCTACTATCAGGGTGGGAGGGACGACCCACTCCCTCTCCTCTGTCAGTCACACTTACACTAGACAACCATGGGAATCAATCTGTAGGCTCATCTATTCAGAAGAAGGTAGATAATGATTTCCACTAAGCGGGTCACAGCACCCTGTGATGCAGCAGAAACAGCAGTTTAAAAAGGTGTTGGCACTGCTTTCACATGTTTTGGAGAAATCACGTGTTAACCTTCGCCATCCCTGGTTGCTGGCTGCTGTGTGATACGACACTCCATGAGGTTCAAAAGTTTATAAAAGCAGGATTAGAGTTATTGTGTTGTGAAATGTTCTGCATGAGGGACCTCAGAGCGAGTTGAACAAAGACACAGTGCTGTTGTTCACTTCAGGGGGTGCCAATAATTTCGAAACTTTGTGATTCTTGTCCACCCTCCCAAAAAAATTATTACAGTATACATCTTTTCGCTCAACAAAACCACTCAACACACACGCACAAACACAGTTTTCCGTCTCACCTGAGGGGTTGGGCGGTGTGTTCAGAAGAGTCTTCAGAAGCTTCATGTCCTTTATGTTGTGGATGTAAATGGACTCTTCCAGACAAACCACCAGCCTCTGCAGAGTAACGCACACACACAGAGTAATCTAATGTAACTGTAAAACCATAAAGGAAATTAAATTGCCCATCATACTGTAGGTTAAGTTAAATCTGGCTTGAACACACATTTTTAGTTAAGTTAGTCTAAGTTAAGTTAAGCCTTTATTTGTCACATATACATTACTGCACAGTGAAATTCTTTTTTTGCATATCCCAGCATAACTGGGGTCAGAGCGCAGGGTCAGCCACCTGGATCAGGTCAGGATCCCAACAATGGCAACGTGGTAGAGCTGGGGCTCGAACCACCGACCTTTTGATCAGTAACTCATTGCCTTAGCCCTCTGACCTACCACTGCCCCATAATTTATATATTTATAATTGACATGGATTTAAGGGCAGTGGTGGCTCAGTGGTAGGTGTTTCGCCTGCCATGCGGAAGGCCCGGGTTCGATTCCCAGCCAGTGCCCAAACGCCAGCCACTGGATGCAGTGCCGGTCCCTAGCCCAGATAAAATGGGAGGGTTGCGTCAGGAAGGGCATCCGGCGTCAAACCTGTGCCAAGTTGTAGTGCAGACTGGATAGTCCGCTGTGGCGACCCCTGGTCGGGAGTAGCCAAAAGACCAACAACAACAACATAATTTACATGGATTTATAATGCATATCTGTATTTTTCAAAATATACAAACATTATGTCTTCTCTTAAGTAACTATACTTATTTAAATCCAGACACATTAGTGCTGTACTTGTGACAAACTCCCTATATTTTAACATCTCCTAACTCAGCAACGTTAACATTCCTCAGTATGGCGGATCCCACAGAAGCTGAGTTAGCAGTTTATGCTAAGTGTAATTAAAGGGCAATTTTAGACTTTTCTCAGTCTTTTCACAGTAATTTTCCCAAATATCTGAGGAAAATGTTCATATTCTGAAGAATTCTGTATCATCTATGTCATCTCTGTTCCTTCACGTTTGTTATAAACGACGTCTAAAAACTAGCTAGTTCAATTATCAGCTAGTTTCCTGTTGCCTAGCAACAGTCTTCTGGTAACTTTAGCCTCTTGCAATGCATTTCTGTCTTCACATGTTGAATAAATGAATTTAAACCTTTACTTTGTGCTTCAAAATAGCCACTTTGTTGTTGTTTTTGGTTTCTGTCTATTTTTATACTTAACCGCTCACAGGATGAGTGTGATACAGCATTAAGTGTCACATCAGCAAGTCAGCTTGAGAACTTTAAGCAACTTGGACCTTTAACGAGCTAATTACACTTAGCTTAAACTGCTAACTCAGCTTCTGTGGGATCCGAGATACTGAGGAATGTTAACGGTGCTGAGTAAGCAGTTTAAACTAAGTGTAATTGAAGGGTAATTTTAGACATTTCTCAGACTTTTCTCAATAACTTTCCCACATATCCGAGGAAAATGTTGATATTCTGAACAATTCTGCGTCAGTTATGTCGACTCTGTTCCTACACGTTTGCTATAAACGACTTCTAAAATAGCAAGTTGCTAGCTAGTTCAATTCTCAGCTAGTTTCCAGCTGCCTAGCAACAGTCTTCTGGTAACTTTAGCTACTTCACTGCATTCTTTTCTTCATATTTTGAATTAATGAACTTAAACCTTTATTTTGTGCTTCAAAATGGCCGCTTTGTTGTTTTTTTCTTCTTTTTTTTCTCTGTGACTTAATTTTGTATATTTTTATACTTACTGGCTAAGTTACACTCCAGTACACTTTCACACAGCAAGCATCAGTGATAACAGGAAATCGAAACAACACGCTGTACGACTCGCACTGCTAAAAAAATGAGTAAAATCTAGCATTCAGACAGTAACATGACACTGATTAGGTCATATCCTGGCCACCTGTCGGTTGAGGCGCACGGCGAGGATGGAGTTGGAGTAGCTGTAGTTGCAGATTTCTGTTCCCTTCTTGAAGTGATAGACGTTCATGCGGCGCGGCATCGAGTGGCTCACCACCACCACCAGGCTGCTGGAGAACAAACGTTCCACGATGTAGACGTCCGGATTCTCTGCTGAAGCGTAACAGAAAACAAAACAACACATGCCTTAAAGTCACCGCATATACACAAAACTTTTAGGAAGACTAGTATCAGAAAGCACAATAAAGTCTCATAAAGTGTTGATTAATTTTTTATAATCATCAATTTACTTTAAAAATAAATCATAAATTTACTTTACATCTATTATGAAATTATGCTTTTTAGTGTGCTTGTACAAGCATGACACAAAGAAAAGAAAAAAAACCTCCCTTCTTTTGTCCTTTAAACAAACAAATCACATAATCCCCTATTATGACCTCATATAAGACGATCCCCTCCCCCAGCTTTGCAATCTTCGATCAGGTCTGCAGTTACCTGGAGGGGGTGTGGCTCAGCAGTAGTTCATTTACATAGATACTGAAATGGTGCTTTTGGTGGATTTTTTTAAAATAAAGGGAGTCTGAGATATTAAAAAATGCATTATCTGAGGTTTCCTCGAGCTGGAGAATTAACACACACTTTGGGGAGCTCTGAGACCTGTGTTAATTTGTTAAATAAATAGTAGGATATGGGACCTTTAATATGCTGGATTTTAATATGTTAGCATTTCTATATTAAGAACTTTTGTGGAAGGAGTCTCCAATGTCAGTACTTTGTAGCAGTCAGTATCATTAATTTAGCGTTTGCTGAAACAGGAAACTCTTCAGGATGGACAGATGTGTGATTTAATTTGTATTATAAGAAGCTGCAGCTTTTGTTTTCTTGCTTTGTGGAAGATTCACAACATATATAATGTAAATATAATTGTAAATGGATAAAAAATTAATCATTCTTCAACAAATACAATTGTTAATCGTAGTTAAACCGCTGTGTTATAAGAGAAATTAAAAAAAATTATATGACGGAATATGTTGTTATGTACAGAAGGGCCCAAAAAATGTATACACACTTAATACATAAACACTAAATATATGCCTCTCTTCTGATAGTCACTTGATAGCATTAACAATGGTGCAACTTCTGACATCTTTAGAGGGAACATAATGCTGCTATAATTCAATTTGAGTTTTAAAAAGATAGGGCATAGATAACAACTGTTAAAGTGTACTGAATATATCAGCTCTGTTGCAGTAATAGCAGTGCTGCTTGACCTTCGGCTCTGTCACACCATCACCTCGTTGATTATTTTCCAACATGCCCTGTTACCTGAGAGTTATGTAAATATTATGTTTCCAGTGGTAGTGGTACATTTTCTGCACCAGACCTACTTGTAAATCTCTTTGGATGAAATCTGATGGGTTGCATGGACATTAATAAGAAGTTCATTATTCTTACCACTTTCGTGAATACACTCCAGTTTATCCACGGCGGTGATGGAGAACAGTCTGTAACCTTCCTTAGTACCCACCGCCAGCGACCTGAATACATAAAAACGTAACATATTAAACAAGCAGATAAAAATATAATGAAAGCTGTTTTATGTTTCATTGCATATGTTATTTAAAAGGCCTAAAAATGTCTTTCTTCTGTCAATGGATGAACTCATGATTCAAATCTAAACCTTTCAAGCACCATTGATAAAATTACTATTAATATATATGTAATATACAGTATATAACTAGTAATATGGCTATTCTGAGTGATACAGTGATCAGGAAGAAAGTAAAAACCGATGTAACCTGAAGCAGTAGAAATTCCTGTTTAGGATTATGAGTCATATAACTGAGTGAGTCATACAGTATACGCAGCTCATGTCGCATCACTTGAACATTTTTGAGCTTTAGGGTATGAATTATGGCTTCACTGTGTAACTAAACCTTCTTTATTATGGAGACAAGAAGACAAGTGAAAGATCCAAATGCCACGTCTACCAGCAACCTTTATTTGTCCTCTAACAACATGCTGTCCAATAATAAAAACGCTGAACAGCTGGTTAATCAAAAGGTTCTGTTCCAGCAACACTGGTATTCTGTTTAACTGCAGTCACTGAGTCCAAGAACAGACATAATAATACACAATATACACACTTTCTCACTCCATAGTGACCTGTGGACTGCTGGGTAAATAAAGACAAACAGACACAGACAGTTTTACTGATAAATAAACCCATAGAGAGACAGACTCTTACAGAGGCAGATAAATAAATAGGCAGACAGACGGTTTGGGATCAAGATATATTTATGATGGCTAAAGATTCGGGTGTTCGAGTCAAAAGAGGACTTCCATTTGTACAGAATAAAAGAACACAGTTACGAGAGTAAAAAAAACTCCCTTTATTTTTCTATATCGTCCCCTGCTACATTAATGCACTTTTTCAGTACAACGGAACAATACTTCATTCACGTTTGAAACTTTGGTCTCTCAGGAACTCCTTTAATACTGGCCCAAAAGTATAAAGGATTTACTTGGCTTGGAAGCATAAATATTGGACTTTGAAGTAATGAGTCCTATTCCAGAGTGATGGGCGTGTCAGAGTAAGAAGGGAAGAGCATGAAGCGATGCACCCATCATGCATAGTTGCTACTGTACAAGCCCCTGAGGCAGTGTTATGATCTACTCCGTTTTCAATTCATTCTTAAAGTTGAGTCAATTCTACATTAAAATGCTTTCCTGGCCTCCGAGTTTGCGCAGTGGTAAAGCGCTCGCCCTATCATCCGGAGATCGCTGGTTCGAACCCCTCACAGCCGGAGGCACAGAGAGAGCTGATTGGCCGAGCTCTCTCAGGGGGGAGGGATGAGAGGTACTTGCGCT